>JAHWFO010055030.1:235082-253410 GCA_023313115.1 Rhysida immarginata | reverse complement strand
TTTGAACACATCGGCATCAAGATCGAAGGAACCCCTTCTCCGAGGACCCTGTTCCCCAACCTGGAAACTTTGAATATGGAATTCAGCGGCGATCACTTATGTGACTCGTCAACCAAAGAAGCCGTACACCTGGTTTCAAATTGCAGAGACCTGCGACACCTGAAACTTTTCCACCCGAGATTGGCCAGGCATCAATTGGTGAGGATGATTGGGGAAAATCGATTTCGACATCTGGAGACGATCAACATCCGCTCTCGCCATTTGTCAATCACAGGAGAGATTTCGGAGGAAGCGACACCTCTCTGTCAGTTTCTAGACGAAATTGCTTAGGTAAGACGATAGATTAAACAGTAAACTTAATAATTCTTTTTCAAATATAATACAAAACAAATTGGAATGATACATACGCACGGACTTACCATCAGCTCATGAAACCGATTCATAAAAGAAAATGTTGTTTTCTATTCGGGAGGGGGGGGGTCGACTCCTTAAAACCTTAATTACTCCAAAATGGCTCCTTGCAGTCAAGCTGTTTTCTTCCAAAGAAGGTTCATGAAAGAGAGGAGGCCGTTCATGTCGTGTGTTTTTGTATTTGGGTCAATGAAACGAATGATTCTGCCATTTCTTCGTTTTAAATAAAAAAATTAATTTCTCTACAAGAGCTTAGCTTATTTCTATGAATAAGATTTCAATGAATAGTTTAAGGTTCTCATTAAGTACGAATTATTTTTTTATTAAAAAAATTCAATAGTGGGAGTGGGGATCGTTAATAACTTCAAAAAGGTTCACAGAGCCAAACAAGTCATCTACAAGTCCTTTAGTCGGGAAATGTTGCACCAACCCTAGTTGAGTCTCAGTAACCTAACTGGATAACATATGAATAACGAGGACTGTGTTTGGTACGTTTTGCTCCATGGCTGTTTGTTTTGAATTAGCTGCTTGATTCAAATGGCTTTCCAATTAGTTTATCAAAATACAGAGTCCAGTCACATTTTTATGACCACCATCTAATATCCCGAATACCGCTTTTACCGGCA
This sequence comes from Rhysida immarginata, assembly GCA_023313115.1. Taxonomy (NCBI): domain Eukaryota; kingdom Metazoa; phylum Arthropoda; class Chilopoda; order Scolopendromorpha; family Scolopendridae; genus Rhysida; species Rhysida immarginata. The sequence goes on along the minus strand of JAHWFO010055030.1, from coordinate 252,373 downwards.
CGGACAGGAGCTAGAGAGCGCGGGAGTGAGTCAATAAGATTCTGGTAGGTTTCTAATGACAGCTGTCGCCATGCAGACTGCAAAGCATCCGATAGCTGCTGAAGGGTACGCGGTGGTTGTTCCATAGCACGCACATGACGATCGAGGAGATCCCAAAGGTTCTCAATTGGATTGAGGTCTGGGGAATTAGGGGGCCAGGGTAATAATTGCAGCTCTTGGTCGTGTTTCTCAAACCACCCCGAAAAATTGCAGCCCTATGACACGGTACATTGTCTTGCTGAAACGTGCCATTCCCCTTTGGGAAGACAGTCGCCATGTATGGCTGTACTTGATCTGCAATTATGGATTAATAACCGAATCGGTTGAGAGTGGCTTCCACAGGTATCAGTGGGCCCAGACAATGCCATGAGAACACTCCCCACACAATGACACTTTAACTACAGCAGCACGAATACAGCTCACAAACTGCGCAATTGCCAAAATACTGCCACTCTTGGCCAAAAAGTTGATTATCATCCCCTTGTCCAGATCTGATAAACCACGTTTCTTACCCACTGCAGCAATGAGGGATATGTTTTTAACGTAGTGGAAACCTAACTTATATAGTCATCTAACCAATTCCCAACACGTGACGTAATTCCTCGGCTGGGCAACCGCGAAGACAAACGTAGGGAGTTGTCATAATAATGTCACTCGACCATGTAGCTCATCCATTTAGCTTTTCCAAATAGTTTGCACAATTAGCTTATCCATTTGTCTGTTTGATAATTAGTTTATACAATTAGTTTAAAATATATTTTTGTTTTGGAATGCCATTTTGCTTCGCTAACCATGAATCTAAACCGTCATCATTGAGCGTTTATGTTAAACTGCTATTTAACATCTGGTTATGTCTTAATCTCGCTTACTGCAAAGCAAAAAATTTTAACCTGGACTTTAACGAAGAGTTACTTTTAACTGGCGTTATTACAATCGGCCTTAAAAAGGCTTACCCAATTGACGCAAATGTACGCCAAGGGACAATTTCAGGTACCCTCTAAGTATGTATAATTTTTTTTCGGTTCTGCTATTTGCCGTTTCGAGGAATTAGCTACTCAAGCTTGGCCACAGACGAAAATGTTTTGGCCTACCACTCAGTAAGAGTGAAGGCCTATGTGTTCGTTTCCGATACTCAATTTTTTTTTTTTTTGAAATCGACCTAAAAACTCATGATTCGAAAAGGTATGAGGAAATTTTTAAACATACATTAATACGTATGTGACCAATTTTGAGCATCTAACTCCTCTGAAACGAGAAATTACAGATCCGAATAAAAAATATACATACTTAGAGGGTACCTTACGTTGTGCTTTGGCTTATTTTTTATGCCACTTAGGTAAGCCTGTTGAGAGATATTAATTTTGTTCTAAACATTAAAAAATGGCCGTAGCGTTCACACAAGCAAACCATTCCAGACTCGTCTCATTAAGGGGATTTTTTTTATTGTTTTTATTGTAAATGACTTTCGTTTCTGATGAGCCGTTTTGAAGTTATTAACTCTCCCCCCTCCCCCACACATAGAGGAATCCTTAAACTATGCATTGACGTATTTTTCATGGAAATGGGCTTAAAGTTTTTAGAGAAATTTATTTTTTTACTAAAAATGAAGAAATGGCAGAAGCATTCAGTTCATAGACCCAAACACAATAAAAACGACACGAACGGTCTCCAGTTATTCAGACGAACTTTTTATTGAAAAGAAACTGTTTCGCTGCGAAGACCCATTTTGTTTTAATGAAGATTATCGTTTTAATGACCCCTAAACAGAAAAAATAAATTTCTTTTTTGAACCAGTTTCGCGATTTAGTGGTAGGCCTGTGCGAATGTAACATTTCGCCATTAAAATTTATTTTTTAATGGGATTACAATTCTTTTATAGGAATCCACAGCTTTGCCAGCCCATTGAAATGTGAGCCACCTGAACGTATTTTGCTTCTTTTTTAAAGTGATATAATTTGTATTTTACTTGAGCTATTGTTTATATTAAATTTTTGCTATTCCATATTTGTTTGATATTTGGTTTTTTATTTTTACAAGCAGACCGGACAAGGCTTCGCTATTTTTATGAATTGTGTACAGATTTTTTGGGAGATGATAGAAGAGGTCCTTTGAAGTATTTTTTGTCATATGAACATGGGGTCCCCGCAGCTCCGTTTACTTACAATACTGCATTGAACACTCAAATGACACCGGGACGCAGTGTGCGTTGGTAGGCCTAGATTATTTTATTTTTAACAATTAACACAAGCAATCTACTGTAATAACTTTTAAAGTAATTGTTTGCAAAGAAATTTCAAGGTGCACGTGCTTGTTTGTTTCATGAGGCAACATGAACATGGCCCACAGCTTTCGCTGGTCGGAAGCTTATTCCCGACACCTACCCGCTTTGGTCATCCGGGTAGGCAGAAATCCACCAGAAAATAAATCCTACTTTTAAAGTGGAGAGGCAGATGGTATTGCCTCCACGGAATTAAGATCTAAAAAGATCTTACAGGTGGCATTATGCTACACCCAACGTAAAAAACTTAAACACCTCTAACGAGGCAACATGAACTTGGCCCACAGCTTTCGCTGGTCGGAAGCTAACTGCCGACACCTACCCGCTTTGGCCATCCGGGTAGGCACAAATCCACCAGAAAATAAATCCTCTCTCTCCACAAGAGCGAAGAATGCAATTTTAATGAATTCAGTTCCCTGTTCACGTTCGAATCCTTTACCTGATTCGCATTGGCTGGGCGGATATTACGAGCTCTCCGTAATTGAAATGTCCGTGCTCATAAGCCTTAATATCCTCCGTCTCTTTCGCTGAATAGATAACCCCCAGCGCGGGCGAAATAGTATGAGAAACGTTGCTCTTACTTGGCAATTTGAGATAGGCTTTATCCGGGGTTGGTCTGCCGAGGTCATTCACTTTTCCTCCATCTGCCGAAGTTGCGCCTTCCGCTCGCCAAGCGTTCCGGCTTCTCCACACCGAGTTCCTTGACGCCTTCGATAAAACTTTCGATAGCGGCCGGCTGTTGTCCTCCCGAGTATTCTTTGCCGAATTGCGTTTCACTTGCATCCACATCGGTTGTCGGGTCCCTCGGCGAGATCTCCTTTCATTCCAACCTCTCTCATTCGTTTCTCTCGACCCTCTATCCTCTCTCTAGTGATGAGCGTGATTTCACTACCTGTGACTTTTTCACTGATAGTGATATTTCACAGGTAATCACTGCTACTCTCGAACATTCTAAACCGTTACCAGTGATTTTCACAAACGCTACTCTCGAACCTGTTATCGTTACCAGTAGTGATTTTACGTGTGATTTTCACTGTTTCACGGTCAATCGAGGAAACTAACGCATGCGTTAACGATTACAACTCTTTTAAGCAATCACACTGCACAGGAAAGAGAGCATTCGCTCTTTCCGTGATGTTTTCTAGCGATCGTTGATTAATTGACCAAGCCCTCCGTACTAGTCCTTGTTTCTATGTCGTTTATCGATAATATTTCGTACATAAAGTTTCGTTTCATAAAAACATAAGGAAGAGCATGTAGGCCTAAAGGCTCATGATCTATTTCTTTTATTTGTATCTGCAATTGATAAACAATAGATGTGATATCTAATTCTAGTGACATCTTCACGGAATACCGTGATTTCTTTACTTGTAGATATTTGTATACTCAGAGGGATAGCAACTAATTTTATTGTCTATACATTAATTATGCAGTGATCAAACACGAAACGATATATATGGGGGACCGGGAGAACTTGGTCAAATATCGATGTCATTGATCATTTTTAATTGAATTACATGTAATTAATAAATCCCAATATGAAAAACGGGACAATCCCACAAAACCGAGACGTCACCCTATATATACTAGCTTCAAGCAGTTTGTTAATACAATGATAAAAAGCTGAATATAAAACTGTATAACAACAATTATATGATATAATATAGTTAACAACAGTGTCATAGTCAAAGTGAGGAAGGGGGGGGGGGGGTAAAGAGCTGCACTCCTCCCGCATTTTCATTGCTTTAGGGGTCGAAAATTGCAATGAAAGAATTGTCTATGATATGCCCCCCCCCCTCCCCGTAGGAATTTCTAGGTATGCTATTGGTTACATTGACTTGGTATATTAGGCCAGGGGAAATGGAAAATCAACAGAACGGAAGAGTATACTTTCACAATAAAATATTGTATAATTATGTATACAAGTTCACTTCGGTTTAAAAATATAAATTACTTGTTTATTAGAATATCACCATCCACGCGCTAAGAAATTACCGTATTACTCCAATAAATTTTTTATTTAAATACACTGAGAATAATCTTCTTCTATATATATAAAGAAGGATGTTTGTGGGTCTGTCTGTGGGTCTGTCTGTGCGTCTGTGTGTACGTTTTTTATACAAATCTACAGTTTTAGTCCGATCTTGATAAAATTTCGCATACATGACCCTCAAAGCATGAGGAAGGTCACTGTCTACCTCAGATTTCGGAAAAATAATAAATATCGATAAAAAAATCGATATTCATGGTTATGGCAAAGCATTTTAATGAGAAATATCTCATGACCAACAATGCAAGGCAAAGTTTGTACAACAATAGGTATCAACAATGGTATCAACACGCAATTCACAAACGCTCTGCATGAACAAACAATCAATATCTCATGACTAACAATGAAAGGAAAAGATTGTGCAAGTGTAATTATCCCGGGCAACGCCGGGTAACTCTTCTAGTTGAAAATAAAATTACATGCGCTACAGGGTGATCCAAAAGTCATTTCGCCCAAAGATACTTTTTTCAAGTTACTGCGTGAACTGACTTTTGGATCACTCCGTATATTTCTTGGAAAAATTATGATCCCTTTCTTTTATTAAGCAACTAACATTACTTATTTGACTTTAACAATGGGCGAGGTCAAAAAATGCGCGTCATTTACCTTTGCTATGCCACTGATAGTGACATATTGTTTAGGGCAAATAAGTAACACCTGTTTGCTAAATTAAATAGTAATATACGGGCCATAATTTTTTCGAGAATTATATTATTTAATTTTCAAAATTTGAATAAACAAACTTAATGGAGTATTTATATTTCTTAGCGGATGAAGGAGGGGGGGGGTAAATTCACAAGTAAACAATTGATTTATTTTTTAAAGGGGAGTGAATTACGAGGTGCATTCAAGTTCTAAGGCCTCCGATTTTTTTTCTAATTAACTACTCACCCGAAATCGATGAAACTGGCGTTGCTTCTCGACGTAATCGCCCTGCAGACGTACACATTTTTCACAACGCTGACGCCATGATTCCATGGCAGCGGCGAAGGCTTCTTTAGGAGTCTGTTTTGACCACTGGAAAATCGCTGAGGCAATAGCAGCACGGCTGGTGAATGTGCGGCCACGGAGAGTGTCTTTCATTGTTGGAAAAAGCCAAAAGTCACTAGGAGCCAGATCAGGTGAGTAGGGAGCATGAGGAATCACTTGAAAGTTGTTATCACGAAGAAACTGTTGCGTAACATTAGCTCGATGTGCGGGTGCGTTGTCTTGGTGAAACAGCACACGCGCAGCCCTTCCCGGATGTTTTTGTTGCAGTGCAGGAAGGAATTTGTTCTTCAAAACATTTTCGTAGGATGCACCTGTTACCGTGGTGCCCTTTGGAACGCAATGGGTAAGGATTACGCCCTCGCTGTCCCAGAACATGGACACCATCATTTTTTCAGCACTGGCAGTTACCCGAAATTTTTTTGGTGGCGGTGAATCTGTGTGCTTCCATTGAGCTGACTGGCGCTTTGTTTCTGGATTGAAAAATGGTATCCACGTCTCATCCATTGTCACAACCGACGAAAAGAAAGTCCCATTCATGCTGTCGTTGCTCATCAACATTGCTTGGCAACATGCCACACGGGCAGCCTTGTGGTCGTCCGTCAGCATTCGTGGCACCCACCTGGATGACACTTTTCGCATTTTCAGGTCGTCATGCAGGATTGTGTGCACAGAACCCACACAAATGCCAACTCTGGAGGCGATCTGTTCAACAGTCATTCGGCGATCCCCCAAAACAATTCTCTCCACTTTCTCGATCATGTCGTCAGACCGGCTTGTGCGAGCCCGAGGTTGTTTCGGTTTGTTGTCACACGATGTTCTGCCTTCATTAAACTGTCGCACCCAAGAACGCACTTTCGACACATCCATAACTCCATCACCACATGTCTCCTTCAACTGTCGATGAATTTCAATTGGTTTCACACCACGCAAATTCAGAAAACGAATGATTGCACGCTGTTCAAGTAAGGAAAACGTCGCCATTTTAAGTATCTAAAACAGTTCTCATTCTCGCCGCTGGCGGTAAAATTCCATCTGCCATACGGTGCTGCCATCTCTGGGATGTATTGACAATGAACGCGGCCTCATTTTAAAACAATGCGCATGTTTCTATCTCTTTCCAATCCGGAGAAAAAAAATCGGAGGCCTTAGAACTTGAATGCACCTCGTAATCACGATAAACAAGTTTATAAAAACTAAATAATATACTATTCTCACCAAGGCGTCATTATAGATTATATACTCTTTAATAAACTCCTGTTTATACCAATCAAACAATGTTTACTTCGCCACCACGTTCTCTTTAACGATTAATAGTAGTGAATCATCATCACCGTTTGTCTAAGGGGCAGGAAAAAAAACAAGTCGTGATTTCACGTTCACAGGTAAAAATCACTGATATCGAAAAGTAGCAGTCACAGTTATACCTGTGAACGTAGAATCACGACTTAGCTCATCACTACCTCTCTCTTTCTCCTAGTAAAATACATTCTACCCAGGCATCCAAGTTCCTGCCAAGGCGAGGCAATTTTTTTCTGACCTACGCTTGAGGGCGCTACTGTAGCACGACGTGAGATATTTCCACTTCAACACGTGTATTCGTTCATAGTTTGGTTCACTTTTAGAGCCCAAAATCATGTACTATTTCTATATCATCAATTACTGGCAATAGAAAGATGCATGGGGAATGTTTTGAAGTGCAGCCCAATTTATGGGGATTTGGTGTAGCTCGTTTTGGAAGAAATCAATAATAAGGTTTCCAAATTCCCTATTGGATGCAACACCCACCAAATTGACATCTTAAAATTTGTGACAAAATTCTACGTTACCATAAGAATGCATTTTTATATTAGATCTATAAACAGAGGAAACAAACACATTGAAAAACAAAAAAGCCACCGAAAAAAGGCAAAATTATAGAAAATAAAATGTTTGAATTGTCACTTGATTTTGTATATATGTTTAGACACCACTTATTTAAAAAATGCAGTAAAATAAAAAATAATAATAAAGAAAATACAAGAGTAAAACATTAAAATAGCATACTCCCCAATGTAAATACACAGTAAGTTCTACCTACATGGCACCGCAGCGCCCTCTGTCACGTGGGAGAAAAACGGTGCCAAACACGTTTCATGGACAAGGTTGAAGACTTGTGTACCTGGGTAGAATGTATCTTACTCCTAGAAATCTCTTGTTTTCTTTCAATTTCATTTTTCCTCTTTTCCGCCAATCGGAGCGCGAGTAGATCTCTCTCCTTCCGACCGCTTCCATTCTCTTCCGCGGGGGCCGGCTTTTTCTTCACTCTATCTTGCTCGCTTCTCTCCTTTTGTCACCTCATTCGATCTCTCTATTTTCTCACGAAAATGAGGTGACACTATGGGCATGTACACCTTCACTATTTAGTTTGGTTTTGATTGGCCCACTGGGGTCGGAGTTTCGGGGGCAGAAATTAGAGGGGACCAAAAGGTCTACGCGTATTTATGCATATAAAGGAGTGAAATTCGGTATGCCGATTCCTCTAAGCAAGGTAAAGTTTGGGCAAAATTGTCCCAATAGGGTCGGAGTTGTGGGGGTGGCAATCGCTTGGTCTTAAGAAATTTATGGCAACATATAGGATGTAATATATCATTCGATCGAAAATGAAGAGAAAGGAAAGAAGATAGGGTTCTTTTATATTTTCTCAATACAAGGTTCGAGAAAATCAATTTTTGATTAAAGAAATGGGGGGTTAAAAAGTGCAGATGAAGGAATAAAAAAAATAGATGATTGGTTTTGTTAGAAATTTTGGCTAACAGCAAATAAGTCAAATAAGTCAACTTCGAGTCGAGTGGGGTACACTGAGGCGCAAAAAGCAGCAGCGAAGACAGTGTCACCAGCTAAAGCCAGTATTAAAGGCCTGGGAGAAGTTCGGGGAGAAATTGGAGGCAGACTACGGTTCGGCAAAAAAGGTATTCTGCAGAACGTGCGCCGCCTCCGTGGAAAGAAGTCTCTTTCATCAAAAACTATTAAGAGTTCAGATGGGAGGTTTCTGAAAACGGAGGAGAGCGTGTTGCATAGGTAGAAGGAATACTTTGCATCTCTTCTTAATCCGGTGACAGCAACAACTGAGGCACATGAGGTGCACTTTGGAGCGGAGAATAGTCACGGTAGTATCACTGAAGCAGAAGTCAGATTGGCAATTAAGTCCCTGAAGACTGGCAAAGCTGCAGGTGATGATGAAATCCGGTCCGAGATGTTAAAGGCCTTAAATCAGGATGGTTTCCTGTGGCTGTCTCGAGTCTGTCAGGTTGCTTGGATGTCTGGACAGGCCCCTAAGCAATGGTAGACACGAATTGTGATCTCGAGGTATCTCTTTGCTCAGCATTCCTGGGAAAGTGTACGCTAAGTGTCTGGATAAGAGAAGTCGTGAAATAGTCGACTCCAAACTGTCGGAGGAGCAGTGTGGTTTCCGACCTGGTCCAAACACGACGGATCACATCTATGCTCTTAGGCAAATCTTTGAGAAATTCTGGGAGTATGCAAAAGAGGTCTACGCTTGCTTTGTGGACCTCGAAAAAGCATATGACAAATTTCCTCGGGAGAAGCTCTGGCAAGTGTTGCAAGAGGATAGAGTGGATGGGCACGTCCCTGTACGAAAGCTCTGAGATGTGTGTCCGGATAAATGGCATTAAGTCAAGACCGTTCACCGTGGGTGTTGGACTCCGATAAGGGTGAGTACTGTCGCCCCTCTTGTTCATTATCTTTATGGACTGGATAGACAGGGGCAGCCGAGGCGATGAGCGTGTTTGTGTGGGTGACTGCCTGGTGAAGAGGTTGCTCTTTGCCGACGACCTTGTCCTCCTTGGGTCTTCTCGCACGAACCTTCAGCATGCACTAGACCGGTTTGCAGCCAAATGTGAAGAAGCTGGGAAGAAGATCAGTGTGGCTAAAACTGAGGTTCTCGTCCTTTCAAGACAGCCTGCTCAATGCGCTCTCCATGTCAGGGGAGCCTCATTGAGACAGGTGGAGAAATTCAAGTATCTCGGGATTGCATTTACGAGTGATGGACGGCAGGAGAAAGAATTGGATGCTCGGAACGGTGCAGCAAGCTGTGTCAGACGTGAACTGTGGCGAACCGTGGTAACGAAACGCGAGCTGGGTAACAAAGCCGAGCTCTCCGTCTTCAAATCTATCTTTGTCCCTATTCTCATTTATGATCATGAGGCTTGGGTAATGACCGAAAGTGTGCGATCGCGGGTACAAACGGCCGAAATGAGATTTCTGAGAGGTGTGGCAGGTGTTACCCTACTAGATAGAGTGCACAGCAGCACAATAAGGGAATCTATAGGTATTGAGCCGCTACTTCTCCGCATTGAGAGATCTCAGTTGCGCTGATATGGCCACGTGATATGGATGCCGCAAACTGGTCTTCCTAGGCAGTTGTTATTTTCCAAGCCGGTGGGTAAGAGAGCAAGGGGTCGGCCTAGAACCAGGTGGCTAGACTACATGGAGAATCTGGGTTCGAGTCGCTTGAGTATTACCAGGGAGGACATGCGCCTGATGGCAGAAGATCGCGATCGCTGGAGATCCTCCATAGGGCTGCTGCCCCCGCGACCCTAACGGATAAGCGTGTTTGAAAAGTAAGTAAGAAATTTTGACGTCGACTACTAAGGTCATTTTGCGCCTTTTACACAAGTTTTATCTGTACGCAGCTCGGAACAAACACAACCATCCATGCCCACGGCGGGATTCGAACCCACGACCAGATGGCCTCGAGAACTAGAAAGTCTACGCCCGCCTGGCCGACTAAAAAAAAATAGATGAACTCAGGGCTTCCCCTACTTTCCTATACCTTCCTCGGGAGGCTTAATTTCTTGTTACAACTTAAAGCTACATGCATTTAAAAAAAAGTTCTTACACAATGTAACTTCCACAATAACTTTCCATCATCGAAACTTATTAATAAATATCAGGTAATTTAAAAATTAAATAATAACTCAAGAATGGTCTATGAAGGTTTATTACTCGCCTTACCCCAAATGTTTAAATTATTTCGAAAATAGGAAAGAAAATTCCACACCTTGTATTCGAACCAGATACCTTCAGCTAATCGCGCTGACGACTTCACAATTGAGCCGCTGTGAAAATAGAAGCATTACGTATCTATCTACAATGCGAGTAGATAAAGGTTTCTGGTTCGTATTTTCGTAAATATTTCTTCGGTATTTCTTCACCCTACTCCTTGACAATAAATAGCACCTGAATCCCTTATCAGAAATAGCTATGTACTCCATGATTTGCATCTTCTCTCCTATTTCTTTGGGAAAACTATTAAATAAGTTATTTTGTCATGGTACAAGCGGTAAATGAGAATCTACAGTGGTGACTACTAAAATCAAAATGCAAATGGGTCACAATTGCAACTGAGGCAATCCGAAATGTATGCCAAGGATGTCATCTCAACAAGTTCAACTCAGTTTTGATATTCGAAAATCCGGAAGGAAGATGATTCCCTCGGACAAAACTCATGATCACCTGGTGTCGATCAAGATGCACTGAAGGTAGTAAGTGAAGCTAATCCAGCCAAACTTTTCATGAATGAACCAGACAAACCTCTGTGACAGAAACAACTGTGCATAATCTTCTTCATACACAGGAAAAAGTAAACAAAAATGGTAAATCGGTCCCCTATGCTATTTCAACATCGAATAAAGTGTAACGGCAGATCACTTGCTTTTCCTTGCTCCAACGTCATCAGAGAAAGTCAGTGCTGGACTGAACCATCCATCAGAATGAAAATTGCGTCCTATGGAATAATGCTCCTCAACTACCAAAGGTTAGCTCCCTGAAAGTTACCAAAGCAAGATCTACACTCAAAGAATGTGTTGTTAATTGTTTTCTGGACAGCAGTTGTAGTAGTGCGCTTTGAGATGTTACAGCAAAGTCAAACTGTCAGCGGCAATTGAAAGTACCACACAGCTTTACATTCCCGTTAGTATCAAATGCAGCTATTGAATTAGGTGTCTAAATGAAAATATATTTCTTGTAAAATTTATTATTTTTAATGTAGAATAGGAATCTGTTAAATACGATAGGTTCCTAAAGAGAAGCCAGGAACGGTGGATAAAATTCATATAGGGGCAGTACAACTAACCTCATTTTCATAACAATTTATTTTTCGTATGCGACTAAATAAATTTGATTTGACAAGTGGTTGGTGTTTCTTCTTCTATACTATAGGATCCTATTGCGAATAACAATTTACCCTGGAGATTGTTCTGCTTACCTACAAGTGTAATTATCCCGGGCAACGCCGGGTCCTCTGCTAGTTTTGATATCTCTGAGGGTAGCTATATTTTAACGGCTTTTTTATTTGTGCTCTAAACATTATACTGGATTGGGGACCCTTAAGGAGAAAAACGTATTGACTTCTAAGTTAGGAAAAAGAAAGGAATTAACAAACGATCTGGGGACTTGCAAACATGTAGCAATTTTAAAATCGCTGTGCTCTGCGTGTAGCACAAGATCCAGGTACAAGGTGTTCCAAAAGTCTCAATAAGAACAATTTAATATCTTGTATACCCTCCACGAGCATGAGTGCAGGCGTAGATTCTTGCATCCATTTGGTTGTACAAATGCTGGATATCATCTTGGATACATTGTTTCTGGAGTCTTGCGTCCAGAACCTGTTGACGTAATTGTGGAATTGTTATGGCTTGTGTGCTGGGAAAATGGATGTACCATCCGATCATGTCTCAAACATGCTCATTTCTGCACAAGTCTGTAAATCAGCCAAGGAGGTCCAGCAACATGTTGGAGAGCTTGCAAGATAGTACGCGCTGTATGTAGGCGTGTGTTAACCTGTTGGAACACTGCATTATCATTATTGTAAGAAAGGCAGGAGAACGGTTCAACAAACTCCAGGACGTACCTTGCGCTGTTCAATGAACCATTCACAAACATCGAGGATGAGCCATTTGTAACTGATGACATCCCACATTACACGAGCTGTTGGAGCAGTGTATCGTAGACGAATGCACTATGGAAGATCTCACTTTCGTTTTTTCGTCCCGCACGTTGACGCCCAACACTGATATGCAGGCAGAATTTGCTCTCATCACTGAAGACAACAGACCTCCATTCAGCTTGCCAATCAAGTCTTTCGCGACACCACTGCAGTCGTACTGACCATTGTTCTTGCAGAAGTGGTTGTCTGGCTAGAGGGACACGTGACTGCGGTTCTATTGCAAGTAATCCGTTGGTAATGGTCCGTGGTTTTACGGTTGGCGCTTCTTTGATCCTTATCTCTGCTGTGGATGGTGTGCGAGTGTTCAGTGCTTCCCTTACAATCCAACGGTCTTGGCGTGCTCGTCCGGAACCAGATCTAAGTGTTTGAGTACCTTCTGTAGACAACTACTGCCAGTATTTACATATCTTTGGTCAAACGTGATGGACCAATCGGAATAACAATGGAATTAATAACAAAAGAGTAACGTTGGTCTCCTCGAGGTGTTGGAGGAAAACTTCGTAAAGGAAAGTTCTTAGGGGTAAACTCAGGTTAAGGCCGTTAGTCTGAGAACAGGTTGTGTCTTTGAAAAAGAATTAGTTTTGGGTGGAAATTAACATGAGACATCAAATGTGCCATGCTGCAATTCCCGATAGACGAACTTGCTGCCTACCTTATCGCTGGAACCCTGATACGAAAAGTCTCCAAGGAAACCTACAAGACCACCCTAGAGCTACCAAACTTGAATCATCCGCCTCTATTAAGATAAAATTACCGTGGAAAATCCCATCATCATTATCCCAATTGCCTCTGTAATTATCCACCGTTCATATTAGGTCAGCAAGTTACACATCTTCATTTCTTCCAACAATTTTGTCTCCCTCCACTCGAACCCCACGTCTAAATACCACATTCATTATTGCCACCGTCAACATCAAACACCTCCGTCGGCTGACCCCTCCGAACCCACATTCTCCCACTCTCACTTCGTCGAAGTCCATAAATCTAACATGGCTAGCTGTCCTTTCGTCAACTACACCCGCATCCACGACGTTGCCAAATCCATCTCGAAATTCCAGTTTAACGTAAGCTCCTTCCTAATACGTATATTGCCATCAATTTGTTAGACCTGACTAACAGGCTTGCTAACTTCCACTCCAACCCGAATCTATGCCTCATATCCCGTCGATGTCGTCAACTTCTACATTAACGTCCTCGTTTCCGACACCTTGGCCATCCTCGAAAACCTCTTGTTCTTTTTCCCTTCCTAAGCAACAATCAATCGACCTCCTTTCCATCCTCTCCGTGATTTTCACCCAAAATCATTTCTCTTTCAACGTCACCACCCACTTTCAGACGTACGATCCGTGGTGGATTCATTGTGTGGGGTATATTTCATAGCATAGGACACTTGCATGTTGTTGAATGCAGTTTGAACATAAGGATATTGTAGGTTTTAGTGTTTCGTAAGCTTTGGTAACGAGGATTGTTATGATCAGTTAGTGATGATGCATCCATTAGTGATGCCATCTGCAAATGGAAAAGGGCTAAATCTATAAGAAAACAGTTTATAAATCACAAAAACTGGCAGAAGAGAACAATTATGCGAAGAAGTGTGCGCCAATATCTCGAGTCAAAGAAATTTGCCGTGAGGTTATTGGGATTAATATCAGTACAAATGCAACGGGCACTTCAGAGAGTCCTTAGACCAGAAGTTCATGTTCGACCCCAACCACTCTAGAACGGTCTTGGCACTGTGGGGCACCGTCCTGTTGAAAGACGTAGTCCGCATTTCTCGTCACCTTTTTCACCCAGGGCAGAACGTTCTTGGTCAATATGTCTTTGTAGTCGGCTGCGGTAAGCCTGTAACCGGTCGGAAACCAGATTGGCGGCATTTTGATGCCATGACGCCGAGCATCATCACTGAGGCCGGGTACTTGGCTGTAGTCACGTAGTGGACCTCAGAGATGTCCTGGCCGAAGCTGACTACGCGGTCGTTCTGCTTGTTGACGACCGGGTCGATCGTGAAGGTTCTTTTCATCACAAAAGATGACAAGTGATTGCCATGGTTTTTCAAGTCGTTGAGAAGGCGACCACAGCGCTCCCGACGTTTATCTCGCATGCCATCCGTCAGCAAAGGTCTTGCCACGCGCCTAAAAGTCGTTCCACCCTCTTCCTTGATGGCTCTGGACACCGTGACCACAGAAGTCTTCTTTTTCTTTGCGAACTGTGTCTTTTTGGGAGTTGGGTCACGTTCGAAGGCTTTTCTGACACCCACACGATTGATAACGCGAGGTCTGCCTGCACGTGGACTAATCAGTTTGGCGGAGGATGAGCGATGATGAAGAATGCAATGCATGGACACGTTCGTCCGACTGCAGTCACAGCAGTGAAAATCGTACCAGTTGAGCGAACCATTTTTGATAACGGTATCACAATTAACACCCGTATTACAGCAAATTGCTTCAGGATGCCGTACACAACAATTTTAACAAGAAAAAACCCGGTTTATTGTCCGGAAATGTCATTCTTCTCCATGGAAAACTCGGACGAATATGACAGCAGAAACGTTCGCCAAAACGGGCTGAGAGGTGTTGCCACAAGCCCCTTATATTCCAGACTGGCGCCCAGTGATTATCGTTTATTCGGGCCCCTTTGAAGAGTTTCTGGGGGGAGGCAGAAGTTCAAGACAGATGAATCGCCGTAGAGAGCTCTCCTATATTGGCTACGACAGAAGCCCAATTCTTTCTATAACAAAGGTATCAGGCAGATGCAAGAACGATGGCAACAACGCCTAGATGCACATGAGGAATACTTTGAAACACTGGCCTAATTTGATGTTTCTAGGACATTGCGTTTTCTCTGTAAAAAATAAAAGTCTGGGCCAACCTTGAACGACCTTGTAAATGTTGTAATGGACACACATGTCCTATTTATCCGGTTCGAATGATTAACTTATCCAGCCTTATCATAACTTTTACTTACTTTTTGATCCTCTATCCGAATCTGAAGTCAAAATCAGCAAATTCGAAAAAAATTGGCAACGGAACAATAGACTTCGTGAACTCAGTAACGATGCATTTATAACATCGTTGAAATCATGGTCTATAGAATTAAATGGTCATCGAGCTCCACTGAGAAATGAGGCTAAAGTTCTAGCTCCACCGCACAGAATAAGAATAACAGAAATGATACTCCCAGGATTTTCCATTGGAAGCGATGGTAGTGAGCAGAAGCTCATTTGCTGGTGGCGTCCTACAACGGCTGTGATGTTACAATACGAGCAGATGCTCATTTTTCCAATGCGTTTCTATGAATTTGTCTCGCTTACCTGTCTTCTTTTTTATTTTGTGTCGATTTTTAATTTTTTTTAATTAAGTAAAACACACGTATGTTCTAAAATGAATAAAAACAAATCATTTAGTATTGCTGAAGAGCTTTTTTAATGGAAAAATAGAAAAGAAAAATGAATTCACAAAAGCATGCAGGTTCACAAAATTTAGCTTACAGTCACTGCAGGATAAGATGAGTTACGCTAAACTCTATAATAAACATTCACCTCAACTTGAATTTAAAAATTTAAAAAAAAAAACAAATTAAAAAAAGATTTTTTTGAAAATTAAACAAAATTCTATTAACTTGAATTAACATGGGAGATTCCTAAAGTTATTTTAAATACAATTCCACCCCCATTTCAACAATTTACAATTTATGTTCATTTTTAATGTATGCCCGAGTACGCGGGTTCGAACCCGGCCGAGGACGACGAGGATTTTTCAGGGGGAAATCCTGAGATCACGCACTTCCTTCGGAAGGGAAGTAAAGCCGTTGGTCCCGTGTAGTCGTTTGCCGGCTGCACGTTAAAGAACCCTTGCGAGGCAAAATTTGCGGCCCCTATAACGCCGTCCTGAAATGACCATAGCAGTTGAAAAGGACGTTAATACCAAACCAAACCTTTTAATTTTTAATAACAAACTAAAATTTATTAATGAATTTAAATTGTAAATTGTTGGAAATGGGATGGAATTGTACCTAAATTAATTTTCGGTGATTTATTTAATTGTTGTTATTATTATTATTATCATTGTTTGGGGAAGCCAAACTCGGATCAAGTCCGAAAGCCAATCCCAGAGGCGAACCCAAAAGAGGACCAAGCCCAAGGGACTCAAATGCGAGGGAGGGAAAATTATGCACTCGTGGGAGTATTGATGTTTGGGTGTAGGAATTTCCTTACTATGTGACAGGTGTTTATTATTATTATTATTATTATTATTATTATTATTATTATTATTATTATTAATTGAGGGTAATAGAATTTTGTTTAATTTGCAATAAATATTTTTCTTAGTTGGGGTGAATTTTAATTATTGAATTTAACATAGTTTTCCTCAATGCCAGTATTTTTATATGTAAGAGGCCTTATGCTCTATTGGACTACGGAAGAGTTGGAATTTGAAATTTTTCTGTTCCCTAAAAACTACGAGGGGCGATTGATAAATAAGGTCTCCATGGCTGTAACTCTTTTATTTGTTAACCGATTTTCAAAATTCTTTTTGTATCTTATACTCACATTTGTCCTCTATGTAATGCACTATTCACTTTTCGACATAGTCCCCATTCCTTTCCAAGCATTGCGCCAACGCGTGACTAGTTGGGTGAACCCGTCGGAGAGGAATTCCGGAGTTGTTGTCGACACCAGGATTGAATGGCAGCGTTTACCTCGCCGTCAGAACCAACTCATGTCCCTTAAGGGGCTCTTTCTTCTTTGGGAAGTGGTGAAAGTCGCAATGTGCAAAGTCTTTCATTTTTGAACTGCAATTTTTCATCTTTGAACTGTAGGCGCTGCAACGCCTCTGGTGTGTGGTGACTCGTGTGCGGGCGGACGTTATCGTACTCCAGAAAAGGGTCCAAAGCTGCCATTCAATCCTGGTGTCGACAACAACTCCGGA
>JAHWFO010055030.1:215451-230082 GCA_023313115.1 Rhysida immarginata | reverse complement strand
GGACGTGGTTCGTCCTTCCTGTTCATATGCACACATCACCCTGGATATTGTAGCACGTGAGACATCACAAAGTGTGGCAGTTTTGGACACAGATGCACCTGCTAGACGCGCCCCAACAATCTGTCCTCTTTTGAAGTCGGATATGTCTCCCATTATAGCGCTCTGCACAGACAATTTGAAGCTTACCATCGAACTTTTCTACTGGAGTGACTACCAAGACCTCTGACACGTGATTCATTGATATGCATACGATTAATTACCTAGCAGAAGGTTCTATTCAGCCCTGGGGGTAACCAGTGCTATTTGCGAAGGTGTTTCAGTTGCAATGTCCTATACCTGTATATTTAATATCGTCACAACATAAAAAATAAATGCGCCGCCACACTTTTACTTTTTTTTTTAATTTATGGATTCCTAAATAAAAGGAACCAAAATTAATTTTACTTTCAGTGCACTTTATGAAGTAAAAATGTGTGCTTAAAAAGTTTTTTTAATATATTTTTTATTTTATACGTTTTATTCTTGAATTTGCAGGGGGGTTTTTTATGTTTGTTTGGGTTTTTTTTTGTAAATTTAGTTAATCTTTCTCTATAATAAAAACGAACGAGTGGTTTTACATACAACTAAAGGCCTAATTTAGAACTGCATAACTTCAAACACCAGTAAACTTCATCGGCCTCGGTGGCTCAGTGGTTGCATGATCGCCTCTGATGCCCGAGTACGCGGGTTCGATCCCGGCCGAGGACGACGAGGATTTTTCAGGGGGAAATCCTGAGATCACGCACTTCCTTCGGAAGGGAAGTAAAGCCGTTGGTCCTGTCTAGTCGTTTGCCGGCTGCACGTTAAAGAACCCTTGCGAGGCAAAATTTGCGGCCCCTATAACGCCGTCCTGAAATGACCATAGCAGTTGAAAAGGACGTCAATACCTAACAAGCCAAACCAACCAACCAGTAAACTTCTTTAAAATTACGACGACTCACGCTTTAAGCATACGGTATAGGTTGTCACCACCCTTATCCAGGCACCCTAGGCCAACTGCGCATGCAGCGCCACCCTATCGAGAGATAAAAACTTTAGTTTCATTTTCAGTTTCAATGAAGGAATTTGACGATAAATTGCCGAATTTAGTGTAATCTGCAAAATTTTTAAATAATTGATAAACCAACGGGAATGCATTACATAGCTCACTCTTAACATTGGATAAGAGAAAGCCTGTCCATTTGCCTTCAAACTGCATCTCCAAAAAATCGGTCAAAAACAGCACAGATTTAGCACCGCTTGTTGACAAAATTTAACATTCTGTCGGTCGCTTTTGGTGTCAAGTTATGGAAAAAAGTTAAAACTGAATGAAGATTACTTGATTTTTCAAATAGAAAATTGATGTTTTGTTATTTTTTGTCGAGGTCTGAATGGGTATGCTTTCCCTATCATTATAGGCTATGAAGCAACTGAAACAATGTTAATTTTGTCGCTAAGCGGTACTGTTTGTGACTGATTTTTGAGACAGTTTGAACAATGGCATTGGGCTTCAACTATTATATATATAGATGCCTTCCCAAGTTAGGGAATTCAGATCACGCTAGGTTACCGCTTAGAACGCACTTGGGCTAAAGCACTGTAAAGAAAGTATGGACATTTCGTGCCAGGCAGCCATTTTGATGCCTATTTCGATACGATTGCCTCTTTTTTGCAGTAAATTCAAACTTGCAGATTGAACAATTCCTTTTTGATAAAAGTTAGAGAGGAATGTGCTTCTGATGTTTGAATTTGCTGCAAAGAGGCAATCATCGAATCGAAATAGGGGTCAAAATGGCTGCCTGGCCCGAAATGTCCATACTTTCTTAAACAGTGCTTTAACTTGGGCCACTGCGGCACCTAGCGTGATCTGAATTCCCTAGCTTCTCTAAACCATGGCTGATTCAAAACAGGGCTTTCGGCAGTCATTTTCTGCATGAGAACATCATGCCACAAGGAACCACTTAATTCTGATGCAAAAGTGACACCCTTCAAGCACAACTTCAAGTTGTATTCTGACCATGTTTTGCTGTTGTACGATTACGCTCGGTCACACGTCAGTCTAAAACCAAATTACAAAACGCCTTACAGCCCTGATCTCCCACCCGCTGATTGCTATCTCTTTGGTAACTGAAAAAATACCTTCATGGAACGAAGTTGAAGATGATGACTCAGTCATGACGGTTGCCAAACACTAGCTCAGATTTTTTACCATATAGGCATACAGGTGCTTGTTTCAAGGCGGCTAAGATAGTTGAATGGGATGAAGATTTAGTGGAGAAGTGATATTAAGTGGTCTCAACATACCATAGAAATAGCAAAAGTATAGCATAAGCAAAAGGTGTAAAGCGAATCTAAGCAGAAAAGACAAGTTTATTAATACAAAATATACAAACTGTAACAAGTTTATAAATTTTATTTTAACATACAAAATTCAATTCATCTCAAAATACTACAATATTTTGATAAAAAATTTAATTGTAAAATAAATTAAACAACATTTAAAAATACAAGTTTTAAAACCGAATTGGATACAATAAATGCGCCTATCAGGCGGTCAGTTTCTTTACAAAGTTAACGGCAGCAATATAACCGACGGGAGCCTCTTCATCTTCAGACAGATCATCGTCTGTTTCAGATTCATCATCATCATCGTCGTCATCGTCATCATTATCTTCTTCTGCAACGGTAGAGATTTGGTCCGTTGCTTGCTGGACATTACGTCTAAAGGCATTATTGGTTCCTGTAAAACGCCTATTATGCCTAACGGCATTATTGGTTGCTCCATAATGCCCGTTAGGACTAAAGTCATTATTGGCTGCTGCTGCTGCTGCTGGTGGTGGTGGTGGTGGTGGTGGTGGTGGTGCTGCTGCTGCTGCTGCTGGTGGTGGTGGTGCTCCAAAATGCCCATTGTTGGCGACTACCTGCTGCACAGGTTGTTGCTGGAAGCCGACTGCCGAGGGTGGAACCGGTACAACAGTTGTTAATAAGAAAGTGGTAGGCACGAAATTGACTGGCATGCCTGTAGGTACAAGTTGTGGTTGACCAAATGCATTGACGGGATAATAGATCGGTTGATTAATCACTTGCGGCACTATGTTAGGGACGAAGTTACCGCAGCAAGGGTTGGACGGCATCGGTGGGCTTGGTGGAGACGGCAATAGAGGAATAGAAAACGCTTGAGGCGCTGCATGAGGTGCCAAGTTTGGTTGATACATTGGTGATGGAATACACACCGGCACTGAAGGGGGAGGAAGAGGATACAGCACTGGCGAAGGCGGAACAAAACTCATTGCGCCTACCGAAGGTGGACTCTGAATTTCTAACTGCTGGGGAACAGGCTCATACGGTATCACTACATTCAATGGTTCAGCTAATTCCGGCTTCTCTTGTAAACATTTCACAATGTTCAACTCTGTCTCGGTCTTCTGAACCACGTGGGCAGTTGCTGCTGGTGAAGCTTGTAAACCGCTTGGATTTGTAGGCGATGACCCTTCTTGTTCGTTAATGGCGGGAGAGACTGTGGAATTTCGAGGCACGAAGACTGGAGGGGAGCGGTCGCCTTCTAATAATGAGAAGAAAAAGTCCTTCGAGGAGCTGTATTTCTTTCTAGAGCCCACGCCAGTTTCTGGGGAGCTCGATGATACAGCGACCTTTCGTGCATTGAATGATTTTGCCGGACTCTTGGTCTTGGAAAGGTCACCTGTAGCTGACGTGGGCTCTACGAAAGCGGTTTTTCCAGAAGTCGATGATTGGTTGAGGCCGAGAGGGAGGGCTTTTGATGCCCCACGAACGTCACTAACTGCAATAAAAACAAAATGAAAACTGAAAAGGTAGAACAAACAGCTTATACCGACTTTCATGCTTAGATTTAAATACATTGAACACTGACTTAATCTACAAAAATGGGGAGGAGTTTCCTTTCTGGGAGGAATTGGATTTTGTATACTTTTATAATCATTTCTTAAATAGAAATATAATTAATCTGAATTACAAGGCGAGGCCTGAAAAGTTCGGTGAATGACTCAGTAAAACAAACTGGGGCAAGTATTTCAGAGATGATACTTTATGGTCCTTCAAAGCAAGTCCCCATGGCTACAATACACTTTTGACATTCAATTCACCGACCTTTCCGGTCTCACATTATAGATTAGGTGTTCTTTAATTCACCATCAAGCCGTTATAACTCTAGAAAGAACAGTTTTCAACCCCATGTTCAGATGACATTTTCTACTTGTTTTGTTCCCTGGAACATAGCCTGAAAGTTTTTACACACCACTCAGAAACGCCCTGTATAATGACAGACCTGATCGGATGGATTCTATTTACTTTTTAAACCCGCTTATCCGTTAGGGTCGTGGGGGCAGTAGCCTTATGGAGGATCTCCAGCACTCGCGATCTTCCAACATCAGGCGCTTGTCCTCAATGGTAATACCCAAACAACTGAAACCCAGCTTCTCCATATAGTCTGGCCACCTGATTCTAGGGCGACTCCTTGGTCTCTTACCTACTGGTTTGAAAAATAGCAACTGCTTAGGAAGACCAGTTTGTGCCATCCGTATCAAGTGGCCATACCAATACAACTGAGATCTCTCGATGCGGAGAAGTAGCAGCTCAACACCTAAAGACTCCCTTATTGTTCTGCTGTGCACTCATTCTAGTAGGGTAACACCTGCTATACGTCCCAGGAATCTCATTTCGGCTGCTTGCACCCGCGATCGCACTCCTTCTGTCATTACCCAGGACTTATGACCAGATGGGCACAGATTTGAAAACAGCTTGGTTTTGTTTTCTAGCTCAAGTTTCGTTACCAGGTTGCTGCTGCACCGATCCGAGCATCCAGTTCTCCATCCTGCCGCCCATCACTCGTGAATGCAGTCCCGATATATTTGAACTTCTCCACCTGCCTCAATAGGGTTTCCCTAACATGGAGAGTGCAGGCTGTCTTGAAAGGATCAGAAATCAGTCTTAGTGATTTTTATCCCAGCCTCTTCACACTTGCCTGCAAACCGATTTAGTGCATGCTGAAGGTTAGTGCGAGAAAACCCAAGGAAGACAAGGTCGTCGGCAAAGAGCAACCTTTCCATCAAGCAGTCGCCCACACAAATACGCTTCTCGCCTCGGCTTCCCCTATCTATCCAGTCCATAAAGATAATGAATAAGGGCGACAGTACGCACCCATGCCCGAGTCTAACACGCATGCTGAACATCTGGACTAATGCCATTTATCCAGACGCACATTACAGAGATCTGGCAAGTGTTGCAAGAGTACAGAGTGGATGGGCAATAACTAGTTGCTATCTTATCTCTGTACGAAGGCATTGTGGTCATTTTAAAAACCTAGTCATAGGGGCCTAGATCATCAAGTTCTCAACGTAATTCCGATCACAGAAATGATTATGGAAATTTTGGGAGCCCCCACCCTGTAAGTGGCTGGAATGATTCGCTCGTAAACCAATTTGCTCCTCAAGGGATCCATTTGTACTATCAGAATAACGTTATACTCTCATATTTACCCGTGACATCTCCAGTTTGAACAGTACAGAGGTAAACAAAGGTAAGCCTGCACCAAGACAAGGCGTCAAGTCATACCGCCGCGTCAACTCGCCTGTTCATGGAATGCATGCAAGAAGATACTGAAATCCGCTCTGTTTCATTCAGAGACATACCCATCAAGTCGCCGGACGCATCCCCTATGGATTTTTGTGGCGGCATTGGCCTACTTAAACGGGCCCTCGAAAAGAGACGACCACGAACATTGGAGGATCCCTGAAAAGAGTGTCAAAAGGAGCGGTTACGAGCTGGTCTTGGTGTTTTGCGTTCCAGCCTCCTGCAGTGGAAACTGCGATGCAGGGCAATAGCAGCGCTGCATAGCTACCAGAGTGAGCACACTCGATGGTGGGGAAAGGGGTTTTCCACCTTTTCTGCCCTTTGTAATTTGTTACCATAGATCCCTAACAACCCTCTGTACATTTATTAAACCTAGTATGTTGATGATTATAGCGACTTGGATTCGAACCAGAGATCACGAGTCGAAAGTGATTGCTCCGTTCTGAACCACTCATAACAAAGTCAGTAGGTAAATACTGGAGAAAAGAGGAATCCCCGATCTGCAAGCTGGGTGCTGCCCTATCATTGGGTTTTCACTTCATCTACTTAACAGTCTTTAGGACATTTCGAGAAGCCTTGTTCGCAGTGGCCCATTTGGTAAAGGCGAGGAGCTAGAGACTCGTGGTTCTTGGTTCGAATCCAGATCGCGTATTTTTCCCTTCGTTTTTTATCCTAATATGTTTACTTGTTTAAACGTGCGTTTATCTACCGGATCAATGTTTACACTACTTTTGATTCAGCCCCCTTCCCTTCGCGTCATTGGTTGGTTCCTCTAATCAATATGCAAGGGAGAGCCTTCTTTCTACAAATAAGCTGGCATTACTGGCGTCTTTAATTCCACTGGGCGTGCATATTATTTAATTATTTCCTATTACAAGTGGGTTTTCACCGAAATTAACTCTACTTCAATTCCTCTACTTCACGAAAGGGCGCATTATAAAATCTTCAGTATTGCGACAAAGTGGCTTCCATCCCCGTGTAATATTTTGAGGGAACTTCTATATACCAAATGCCTTTCCTTATAGCAATTGCCGCACCTTCTGACGAGCTATTCGCATTGTAATACTTCTATTATACTGCTGGCCATTAAAATTGCACACGAAGGGCGAGCAAGCATAATTCCAATACCCAAAACTAGTTCTTATATAACAAACAAAAGATATGATTAGTTGGGAAGAACTTGACCACCCGCTTTACAGTCCGGACCTCGTGTGTCCAGTGGCTACCACCTGTTCCGGGAGCTAAAGGAGATCATCCGCAGCCTGCATTTCAGCGACGATGAACAAGTAAAAACTGCGTGACTTTCTTCACCGGCGGTAGCTTCTATGAAGTGATCATGCGGAAGTACATTGAGCGCTATGACAAGTGCTTAAATAAACTTGGAAACTATGTGGAAAAATAGTTAAAGCTACATAGAATCTGGTAAAGAAAAAATTTTTAAAATATATACAGGGTGTCCAAAAAGTCTGGTAACATGGCAGATAGGCGAGATCTGATGAGTGTGGTTTATAGGTAATAGGGGGATGGGGAAATCATTGCCGCACTCAAATTTGACTTTGACCCCCAAATTTAAGGTCATCCATTTGCTAACTCGAAAACTATTAAAGATAGAAAAAAAATTCCAATTGCTACCCTGTAGAGCAACACCACATTAGTGTAATAACAATTTTTAATCACACCCTTCCCCTTGAAAGATTTTGAGAAAATGGGCGAGAAAGAGTCGCTCAAGGTCAGTTTGGGCTGCCAGGTTGGCTGAGGTTTCTAACACATTTGAATTGCAGTGAAGCACAGCGTTGGGAATTTTCTTTCTTGAGTGACTCTTTCTCGCCCATTTTCTCAAAATCTTTCAAGGGGAAGGGTATGATTAAAAATTGTTTTTAGACTAATGTGGTGTTGCTCTACAGGGTAGCAATTGGAAATTTTTTTCTATCTTTAATAGTTTTCGAGTTAGCAAATGGATGACCTTAAATTTGGGGGTCAAAGTCAAATTTGAGTGCGGCAATGATTTCCCCATCCCCCTATTACCTATAAACCACACTCATCAGATCTCGCCTATCAAGCAGCTTTCAGATATCTCCCATATTACCAGACTTGGTTTTGTTTTTATTGCAAAACGGACCTTACTTTACGAGTAACCCTCTTACCATTACTGTATAACCAGCTGATGCTCTGGACGTGTGTTTATGTGATAAAGTAATAGCGTGTAATATAAGAAGGAATTAGTCCCCCTGAGGAGGGTATAGGAAAGTAGCGGAAGTCCCGAGTTTCCGATCGAATGACATTACATGCCATATGTTGCCATTTAAAATGACCACGTGACTGACTCCCACAACTCCGACCCCAACGGAACAATTTGGTCCAAATGTAATAGTAATGTATATCTTGCCTAGAGGAATCTGCATACCGAATTTCACTCCTTTATCATATAGATCAGATGGCCCCTCTAACTCCCATTCCCGTAACCCTGATCGCAGTGGGCCAACCAAAACCATTCTAATAGTGAAGGAGGACATGTCCATAGTAAGCTACACTACTGTTTATAAAAATCGCAACACCCTGATGGAATGGTCTAATCCATATGCAATTTGCAATATTTGCATACAATGGGTCAGAGTATAAATGATTAGATTTTCAGAGTAATTGCTTGAAAGAACACCATGCCTCGACGACGACGAAGGGTACCATATCAACAGCTGACTGACTTTGAAAGAGGACGCATAATTGGTCTGCGTGAAGCGGGATGGTCGTATCGTGACATTGCTGCTGTGTAGGACGTAATGCAACGACAATTATGCGTGTATGGAGGCAGTGGAGCGAAGAGAACAGGGCACACCGAAGACCAGGCTCAGGAAGACCCAGCACTACGACACCGCGAGATGACAGACACCTCTATCGCATGTGTGTAGCAGATCGTACAGCCACTTCCCCAGTATTAGCACAACAGTGGGGTGCTACAGTAGGCAGGACAATGCCTGCTAGCACTGTACGACGCCGTTTGATTTCCAGAGGATTGATGGCACGAGTACCATTGTTGCGGATTCCTTTGACTCAAAACCACCGGCGCCTCAGGTTGCAATGGGCCCATCAAACCAACAGTGGCAAGCTGAATGGCAACAGGTTGTGTTTTCGGATGAGTCAAGGTTTAACTTGCAGCACCATGACGGCAGGATACGAGTCAGAAGACATCGTGGCGAGCGCGACCTTCCAGAATGCATCCTGCAGCGTCTTCAGGACAAACGCCAGGGGTGATGGTGTGGGGTGCAATCAGTTACCATGGCCGTTTCCGTCTGATCAGAATCCATGGCAATCTGAACAGTGACCGATACATCAGGGAAGTTGTGCAACCCGAGGTCATCCCCTTCCTGCAGAACCTTCCAAGCGCTGT
Source organism: Rhysida immarginata (assembly GCA_023313115.1). Lineage (NCBI taxonomy): Eukaryota > Metazoa > Arthropoda > Chilopoda > Scolopendromorpha > Scolopendridae > Rhysida > Rhysida immarginata. The sequence goes on along the minus strand of JAHWFO010055030.1, from coordinate 221,072 downwards.
ATTCCAACAGGACAATGCCCGACCGCATGTGGCCAGAAATGTCCTCGCCTTTTTCCAAGCACATCAGACGCCCTTGTTCCCCTGGCCTGCTCTTTCACCAGACATGTCCCCAATCGAACATGTGTGGGACAGGGTTGCTCATCGATTGGCTCGTCAGACTCCTGCAGCAGCAACTGTGGATGAACTGTATACCCGTGTAGACAGCATGGCAGGACATTCCCCAGGCCCTTATTCAGAGCTTGTTTGACTCAATGCCACGACGTTTAGAGGCTGTAATTGCATCCCACGGTGGTTTCACCCGATACTAATGTGACAATAAAACGCATTGTATTGACCTGAAAATCTAATGGTTTCTTTTCTGACCCTTGATATGCAAATGCTCCAAATTTAATGCAGATTGGGCTATTCCATCAGGGTGTTGCGATTTTTATAAACAGTAGTGTACATTCCGAATTTTAACTTTCTACTCAAAGGCAGAAATTATGAAGGGGACAGACACCTCCATTCTTCCGCTACTTAATACGAGGGTTGTTCACGTATTTTTGCCTCCTGGTCCGTAACTTTATTTGTTAACCGATTTTCAAATTTTTTTTATATCTGATACTTACATTTGTCCTCTATGTAATGCATTATTCACTTTTCGACATAGTCCCCATTGCGCATTGCGCCAACACGTGACTAGTCGGATGAACCCGTCGGAGAGGAATTCCGGGGTTGTCGACACCAGGACCAAATGGCAGCTTAGGACCCTCTTCTGCAGCACGATAACTGCAGCGCCTACAGTTCAAAGATGAAAGACTTTGCACCTTGCGACTTTCACCACTTCTCAAAGAAGAGAGTGCAGGGACATGAGTTGCGTTCTGGCGAGGTGAAAGATGCCATTCAATCCTCGTGTCGACAACAACCCCGGAATTCCTTTGTCATGGGTTCATCCGATTAGTCACGCGTTGGCGCAATGCGTGGAAAGGGATGGGGATAATGTGGAAAAGTGAATAGTGCATTACACAGAAGAAAAGTGTAACAAATAAAGTTACGGATCAGGAGGAAAAAATTCTTGAACGACCCTCATAATAATAATAATTAATTAATAAGTAGGTTATCTGGAGAATTCAATTTGTTCTTTGTTTAAGCTAAACAGCAGATTAAGGAATTACTGCTAAATTATCTCCAAACAATATTTTTTGTAGAATTCTGCCAATTTGTGAATTCGTTGATCCACAGGATGAAGTTAACTGGATGTTTTGGGTCACAAAATGGGAATATCAAATGTGTTTCTAAAATCTCAAACTCAATTAAACAACAGTATTAGACACTGCTTTGCAATGAAATTGCCCCACCAACAAGGAGTTAACCGACCTTATCCATATTTGGTGTGGGGCGGGGGGGGGGTTCGTCTACCTCCGACTAGTAAACGATTAAATGCATGCTCACGGGACATGACCATTTGGGTTGATACAGGGTGTCCGGGTGCCTGTGTAGGCTCTTCAGTTGACACCTGTGCGAGACGTTCCATGCAGTAGGGAGGAAGCAACTGCCTCGTGAACGTACAGTACTATAATCCGCACAACGGTCTAAATGCCGCGACGACGACAATGACAACCGTTCACGCAATTAACGTAATTTGAACGAGGTCGGATTATTGGCCTCTCCGAGGCTGGATGGTCAACCAGCCGGATTGGATGTTGGAGGCAATGGCGTGAGGAAGGCACACATGCCAGAAGACCAGGCTCTGGGGCCCGGAGAAGCACGTCAGCTCCTACCGATAGGCGGATACTGCGAACAGCGCTAGTGGACAGAACCATCACCCTGCGGCAACTGTGCGACAACATCACTATTCCCGGTACTGCTCCAGTGTCAATAGCGACAATAGCACGCCGGTTACACGCCGCGACAATGTCTGCCAGGCGTCCATTGTTGTGCCTTCCTTTGACACCTGAGCACCGCGCGATTCGGCTGCAATGGTGTCGTGAACGAGTGGGCTGGCGAATGGAATGGCGCCCGGTGATCTTCAGCGACGAATCCCATTTTTGTTTGGACACCGACGACAGACGCGGACGGGTGTGGCGCAGACCATTGGAACGTGCCAATGAACAATGCATCCGGTATCGCCATCGTGGACCAACATCCGGTATATCGCCATCATCCAAGGCACCCTGACAGCAGCACGGTACGTCAGAGATTCTGCAGCCCGTATTACTGCCCTCTCTGCAAACCATACCCGGCGCAGTCTTTCAACAGGATCTCTGAAGGCGTCGCCCCAAAACCATCGCTGGAATTTGGAAAGTGTGCAAGGAGGTATGGAACGAATTTCCTCTCGCAGTCCAGCAAAGAAGTCTGCTAGTATGGGAAATTACGCTGCCGGGCTATTGCCAGGAATCAGGGTAAATGCATTGAACGAACACCTAAAGAGAAGGCCTGCGGACCAAAGGTGTATGCATTGTTACATCACCATCAAGCGGCCAAATTTAGGGCTTATTATTGGTAGAAATACGATAACAATAGCCGCTTGATGATGTAACAATGTATGCACCTTTTGTCCGCAGGCCTTCTCTCTAGGAGGTGTTGACTGAACGCTGCCGGGCTATTGCCGGTGATGGAGAAGTAAAATAGGTAAAATCGGTAATCAAAAGTTAAGGAGAAATGATCCTGTATTTCAAAACAAAGTGGAAAATCAGACAAATTATCATCAGCTTAAAAAAGAAATGGGGCGAATAGGAACACAATACCTCGTCATACATACCGGATCCCTGAAGTAGACGAAAAGAACATTGAACCTGCCGTAGCAGCAATAAAACATGGGAGGTCATATCGAAAGGGTTTAAGATAGATTTAGAATTGCCCGGTTCTCAAATGATCAATTACATTTGTAGAATGGAGGTCTCCAATGGATCGTAAAATAAAAGACACCAAACTTGGACAAAAGTATCCGGGCACCCCTCTGAAGCAAAGAGTATGCTTAATAACATCACAAATAGTGGCCGAACACGGATAAAACCCAAGCGGATTGTGTCTACTTCATTTGTGAGTAATACTACCTTCGGAGGATAATAGGATGCTAAGTTGTGACAAATTTCTCTCCTATTGGAAGTGCCTCGCTCAACAGTAAATGATGTCACCTTGAAATGGAAACTTACTGGAGTTCAACAACCGCGGAAACTCACGGAAAGGGATCACCGAGCTCAAAAGCGTGTTGTAAAAGTAATCACTATCTGGGGCAGTTGTCAGCACTAAAACTCTTCGTAGGGAATTGAACAAGATGGGATTCCACGGTCGTGCTGCAGCGCATAAGCCAAGGTGAATCCCCAACTTCGTTTGGCGTAGTGTAAACCTCACCGCAGCTGGACTCGTGGAAAGTGTTCTTCGGAGTGACGAATCAGAGTACAGCATCTAGAAATCCGACGGAAAGGTGTAGGTTTGGCGATTTCCAGGGGAATTTCAGTATAGGAGTACAGGGTGATTCAGAAAGGTAGGTCAAGAATGAAATACCACGTAGAGTTTGTAGCGGGGAACAAACATGGGTCCAGAAATGCATCCTTATAGAGATAATAATGCAACTTGTACGAGGTAGGAATGACATTACAGTAGGTGTTCAAAATGCCCACCCTGCGGGCGAGATTCTCGCAAACTCTAGTGAAGATGTCCGGAGAATCACTGACTTCTCCGGACGCTGTTGGTAAATCCTTTCCGCATCAGTAGCATTACCCTGTGCCTCGCCGTAGACGAGATGCATGTCCGCCAGCTCCGCATTAGTCAAGCGATCCATTGTACGACAATGGAGTTACATGTTTCGTTTCCTCTTTTTTAAAGGAGAGAAAACGAACAATTTACATGGACCCTACTATTGCCGTTCGGGTAACGCACATCCATTCCTTTCTAGACAATTCGGCGATGTACCTTTCCTGTTTCAACACGATAATGCTCACAAAGCAATCCGTCTTACAGGGATGGTTCCATGAAATAGGCAGTCTGGAACGATGACTACGGAACTGGCCGACTCGCCCAACAACCGCCACCGACCTCGCCATTGTTGCAAAATGGAACAAAATTCCACCATCTACGTAGCAAAGCCTTCCTAGAAGAGTGGAGACTTATTGCTGCGAAAGGCGGACATACGGGATACTAATTTACGAAATAAAAGTAATACATGTGTCCAGATACTTTTGTCCAAGCAGGGTATGTCAGAAAATAGCCAACTAAATTTTAACATTGATTGTAAGCAGTGGGGCAATAGAACTTTTTTCCAAATTAGATTTATTTTTTTCTAACATTAAAAATGTTCCTGATAACCTTAAATTTTCATTTAAAAAAACAGATGTGTTCCTTTTGACCCCAAACTATGGTTGAATAGGGACACTTTTTCACTTAAAAAAAAGTATCAAGGATACTAAAAAAGAAAAATTAAAAAACAATTGTTTTAATTTGAAAACTGAAGATATCCTAGAAAAGCGTCCCTATCCACCTCGTTTTATGGTATCACATTAAACAACTCAACGGTAGTCGTGAGCATGCTTACCTTTGCCTTTGACATTAAATGGTGGCAATGCTGGTTTCGGTTCCTGGCCGCTTGGCTGGTTCAGTCTCTGGCACATGGGGTCAATTCGCCCTAGAATGGGTCTGCAGTGCTCCTTGGAGGCCATCACGCCCTTTGGACTCGTACGTGCAGCTTTTCCGGAAGTCAGTCCCATCTATTGCGATTGTATAAAGTTAAAATAAAACAACTATTAAATACAATACTCTTGTACATAAGTTAAAATATTAAATAAAACCTTTGGAATTAATGAACGCGATTACACATTGTTAGCAACAACGTTCGAGCTCGTGGTCTCGTATTAATAATAACAACAACGACGACACTAACTTAGATTTAATAAATATCAAACCAATAAAACAGATTTTTTCTAATGCACGTGCTGAAAACAATCTCGATTATCAGATCACGTTCCTTAAATTACAGTATACAATGTCAAATTGTATTTTGGTTCACTGTAGGTGAGATACCCTGTGTAGTAGTGCAGATGTTCCTAACTCTCGAACCAGGGTCGTGTCGAGGATTTTTTCTCGTTTCGGCGCTTAAAGGCTTAAATGCTTCTATTATGGGTAAGGTCCTGCATAATGAGCAGCCCGATGTTGTTTTAAAATTAATATCCTCTACTTTCTCCGTTATTTATTTAATAATAATTAACTGAAACTCCTTATTCAATGAAGCGAAAATCAGCTGCGGACGACCATGATGTCTCATCATTGGATGTCCGCAGATGATGATGATGTTCTGGCCTGCTATTTTTAAGAACACGACAACGGCCGAATCGTTCGGGGAATGTCTGTCACAACCAAATAAAACATTTTGCAAATAATTCGCGTTCGATTTTACAAAGGCTAAACATGTTCTATTCGCCTACCTGTTGTTCTTGAGACGACCTTTCTGCGGGAGCCTCGGCCTTCCAGTTTTCATCCTTGCGAGCGGCTGCATCCTTTCCTTTCGAGTGGGATTTGTTTCCTTCAGTATCGCCGTAGTTAACCATTGCTTCAAAGTAGTCGAAGTGCAAAGAACGATGTCAGAGAGTAAGTCTTTTATGAAAGATAATCCAACCTACCAAAAAAAATTAAAAAAAAAGAGCAGA
>JAHWFO010055030.1:172915-215351 GCA_023313115.1 Rhysida immarginata | reverse complement strand
TGTTGAGAGAGATTTATTTTAGATTAAACTGCCATTCTAAATAAAAGTAAAAAAAAAAAAACAACAGCAATTTTCTTAGGAAATTTAGTCCCATAGAGTGAACGATTGGCGTCTTCATCCGATTGCGGCATTGTTATAATTAGAGTAACCATAAACTTCATAAATTCTAAGCTTACTTTATCAGTATGATTTCTAATAGAAATAATTTTACAGTGCATTCTCGTGTGTTCGATAATATATATATACTTTAGCGTCTTCTCCTAAAACTGCCATGTGACTGGTTTTCATCTGAGATCGTTCGAACGAAGAAGGTGCCGATGGGATTCTATCGTTGGGAGCGACATTGGCAAGCCTCAGAAATCTAGGACGATGGGATGGGGATTCGTAAACGCCGATCGTCAGAACGAATTTCGATTTCTTGTTTAATTCTATCTAACTAGATATACCATCGACAATGTTTTCGAAGAATTCACCGCTGGTGCCGAAAAAGCGATTTAAATTTATAAATTTAGATTATTCGTTTTAATAGATCCATTAAACCTCCGATGATATAAAAGGTTAAAGCATACGACGGCGTGAGGTTTTCGTTTCATGGAACATTTTACTTACCGTTTCTTCCTCAATGCAATGCTGGCCTGTATTCTATTTCAGTTCTTAAATTGCGGCGTAAGAGATCTGAACGACAACAGGTTCGAGAGAGACTGTAACTGATACTGCGAAAGTTTACAAGAAGATGAATGAAATCAAATGAAATAATGGAAGATGATGTTAGTATTATTACAATATACACACACAAGAACGTGACATACATTTATTGTTAATTCCTGAATGTTAACAATGGTGACATTATATTGTTCAAAACGAATCCATTTAAAAACCTTACATATTTAGATGATAAGTTCGAAATAACATTCCTTTTGCAACAATTCATTTATAAGTTTCTAAGCGTTTCCCTAAATTTTTTCATCTCCTGCATAGGTAAGGAGTAGAGTAGAATATTTGCATATACTTGATATACCGTGTGGCATAAAACTCCCTGAATATAAGCTCTAAAGCTCGTAAACTGTTGATAGGCGTGGTCAATGTTAAATCTTATCTTTTGATTATTTTACAAATCTCAGACTAATCGAACTGTACAACATTAGCCGAAATATTTTGTACACCAGTCTAATACTTAGTTGGTCCCCCACGGAAGCGTAGAATGCAAAACGGCCCACAATTCTATTGTAATCCGAAGCATATTGTATGCACGATAATACTGTGATCATGGTAAGACCCTGTAGGATGTCTTAAAAAAATTGGTGGATGAAATCAGAATACTCGAATGGCATATACATGCCACTTCATACCTTGCCAAAAGCCTTGGGACGCCCCTATTTTAAAATTTAAATGTTGTCGTACATCCCAACACTACACCACAGAAGTCGATTGCGTGCTGTAAGAATGGCTCAAAGAAAGCAGCTTTCAGACTTCGAGAGGGGTATGACTGTTGGGTAAAAGGGTAAATTTTCGGTATCTGCACAATCGCAAACGATCATGCGACCAAGGTAAGTGAATTTATTTTTTAAAGACTAGGGGGCTGTGCCCCCCAGACCCCCCTCCCCTCTAACGAACTGATATATACCCCAACCTATTTGGTTACAGGGGGCAGTTGGTTCTCCCCCGGCCGGTTACAGGAATCGCGACAATTCAATTTGCGGATTCAGTCATCGCGCGATTGTGCAGATACCGAAGATTAACCGGTAAAAGTGTTAGAGAGACGCTTAGCATCCCCAAATCAAATGTTCAAAACGACATCCGGGTGAGGAAAGTTAAGGGTAAGAACAAGTGTTCAACCCAGGCTAAACCGGGAAGACCCAAGATTATGTCGGGCAGAGACCGAAGGGTGGTCACTACAAACCGTAAAAAATTGTTGATGGACTGACAAGATCCTTTGCCGACTCCACTGGTTTTCATGCCAGAGCTGCGGCCCAACACGAGGAGACTGCAATGGTGCATGGTTGAATGGAGTGACGAGGCACGATACACCATCTGGCAATCTGGAACGATTTGGGTATGGCAAATCCTCAGAGAACGTCATCTGGTAAGCTGTGTAGCGCCCACAGTGAAGTTTGACGGAGAGTCAGTGATGGTGTCGGGGTGCATTTCTTGGTTTGGTCTGGGTCCGATCGTTTCTGTGGCTGGTCATCTGAACGTGGAGCGATACCAAGACATCCTGAACAACACCGCACTCCCTGCTCTCTGGCAGCACTTTGGAGATGGCCCTTTTTTCTTTCAAAGCAAGGGTGTAAGCAGATGATTTTATGAAATGGGGGTGCAAGAACTTGACGGGCCTGCAGAGAGCCCCGATATCAAGCCCTTGTCAAGTTATTTTTGGCGGCATGGTGAAAAATGTCTGCAGAAACATATCAAAAACTTGTGGACCGTAAGCCCGACAGAATAGAGGCTGTAATATCAGCAGCAAAAGATGGACCAACTAGATACTAACAAATGCATTTTTCTAAGCGTTTCCATTAAATTGGTAGTGTCCCCCCATGACTTTTAGCAAAATAGTGTATCTGTGCTATTCTGTAAACAGGATGGTCCAAAAATCCCAGTTCAGCCTTTATTTCTAAAACCAACAGAAAAATTAAACACCTGTGTATATCAATGTAAAATGGTTATGGGGACCTACATTTTGGAATTGACGAGCTTGACCGTACTGGATGGAGATGTAAAGTGGGTCTTCCAGTGATGAACGCATCATGTAGCAATACCATGCAAACTTTCAGTAACGATAGCTTCCAAACCCCGACAGATAAGTAAATTCTCGACAAATGGAATCAGTTTGTTTGATATGTCACAAAGATATTCTCGTGTTGTTTGATATGTTACAAGACCTACTTTCTTACTTACTTTTCAAACCCGCTTATCCGTTAGGGTCGCGGGGGCAGCAGCCCTATGGAGGATCTCCAGCGATCGCGATCTTCCGCCATCAGGCGCATGTCCTCCCTGGTAATATCCAAGCGACTCGAAGCCAGATTAGATTCTCCATGTAGTCTAGCCACCTGGTTCTAGGCCGACCCCTTGGTCTCTTACCCACCGGCTTGGAAAATAACAACTGCCTAGGAAGACTAGTTTACGGCATCTGTATCACGTGGCCATACCAGCGCAACTGCGATCTCTCAATGCGGAGAAGTAGCGGCTCAACACCTAAAGATTCCCTTACTGTGCTGCTGTACACTCTATCTAGTAGGGTAACACCTGCCACACCTCTCAGAAATCTCATTTCGGCCGCTTGTACCCGCGATCGCACTCTTTCGGTCATTACCCAAGCCTCATGACCATAGGTGAGAATGGGGACGAAGATAGGTTTGAAGACGGAGAGCTTGGCTTTGTTACCCAGCTCGCGTTTCGTTACCACGGATCGCCACAATTCACGTCTGACACAGCTTGCTGCACCGTTTCGTTACCACGGAGACCTACTTTCATTTGAAAAAATTGACTTCGATCCAGTAAGGTAGATTTGAAGAAGGTCGCTTAATTTGTCGTCATCTCTAAAGTATAGGTCTCCATATTTATATTTGCGTATTCAGATCATTGGTGTACTCATTTATATTTCATAAAATTCATTACAGATTTCCTCTACATGGACGATAATGCCCATCCGCATCGGGCAGGCATAGTGGATAGAATTTGAGGACATCCGGCATATGGGTTGGCCAGCACGGTCCCCGGAAGACGTGTTGCGGCAACCGCGAACACAGCAGGACCTGCGAACATCAGTGTTCCAGGAATGGCATGCCATCCCCAACCATTGTTGGATACCGGTTCCATTTTGCAAATCCTTTAATATATGTTCATCAGTGTAGTTCCAGTTTGTTCTTTAATAAGACTGCATTGGAGGTTTTGGACCATCCTGCATATAGAATAGCACACCCAACAGTACTACTGGACAGAGAAAGTGAAACTCCCTGTGTGAGGCATGCAAACTTATGAATACTATTTCATGTGCGTAGACCCTTGCTGAACATGGAGAGCCCCCCCCCCTCTAGCATTCGGTCAGGCGGCAATTTGACGGTGCATTGTGTCGTACGGGTGCCATATGGTGTCTTCAGACACATTCCGCCATTCTTCTACCAACTGCACCCTGAGTTCAGATGGTCTCACATGTGCTCTCCTGGCGAAAGATCTGGTGACCTCTCAGGCCAAGGTAGGTTTCAGTACCAGAAAGAGCCTATTGAACAATTGTCCTGCTGCATGATTGATTGATTGTCCCAAACAATTTGATATGGTTGGGAAAATGGCAGAAAACAGAGCTAATGGATCACACGGACATACTGAAGGGCTGTCATTGTACCCTGCACAAACACCGAGCAGGTTCTGGAGTCGTAACTAATAGCTGCTCACACAATAACTCTAGGTGTTGGACCTTTATGGCGTTCCACAAGATGTGCAGAATGACTACCATACCATCGTTGTGACCGTTCATTCAAGAATACAATGCGCCACCATTCCTGCCTCCAATCTTCACGCAGAGGACGCCCACTTTCATTCAGACGTCTCCAGGTGGTCCTGTGGGACATGGCTTTTGTTAGATATGCCGTACATATTGCATGACCTGTGTGTATTTGAGATTGGGTCCACTGTCGCACATTTTTTGATGTGTCTGTCTTCATGGTCTGGGGTGCGACACTGGCTGTCAGAACGTGCGACCTTTCTCTCTCTATAGTGCTCCATTGTGCAATTTATCGAGCACACAAACTAGCCTCTAGCGAGCCCACTAATTGGCTCCAAATGATAGAGAGGTCGCTGTCGATGGCAGGCATCATCTGTGATCACTCTGTCCGTGCAGTGGCGTTTTATGTGCATCAATGTGACACGTGGGCGTATCAATATTACGAGTTATGGTTACGTCAATCAGAAGTCACTAACATCACTTAAACATGTCTTCGGGGTCTACACATTGATAAAGTGATTTGTTCCTGTGACATTTTGGGGTGTTTCACTTTCTCTGTCCAGTTGTGTATTTTTCGATTTTTCTCAGTCATAGCGAAGTGGGGATGCCTTCGAGGCATCCTGATTTCATCCACGAAATTTATTCAAGGCATCCTACGGAGACTTTTCATGTAACCTTAATTTGGCATGGCCATTGTCCACTTGGAAAAGGCCAAACCCGTCAGAAAGGATGCACAGTCCTCTTTTGAAGCGGGTCCATGAGGCTACCCACGAATCCTTCCGTTAGCCTGAAACAGTCAGCCACATGCTTCCAGGGGCGGCGTTCCCGCGCCAATACACGGCGTATAACCCTGTGTCGTGCATTCATCAAGGGTACTCGATTTGGCCATCAAGAGGTCTCTCTTACCGCAAACTATTGCGAATTCATATGGAAGGCTTCTGAAAAGGGGGGGGGGGAAGGGAGTATTGCACAGGTGTAAGAGTACATCGCATCTCTTCTTAACCCAATAACAATGCACCTTGTACTGGAGAATAGTGACGGTAGTATCACCGAAACACAAGTCATGTGAGCATTTAAATCGATGAAGGCTGGCAAAGCAGTAAGTGATGATGAAATCCAGTCTGAGATGTTAAAGCCCTGGAATCGGGATGGCATCCGGTTTTTGACTCGTGTGTGTCAAGTTGCTTGGATACCCGGCCAGGCCCCTACGCAATGGCAGAGAGGTATTGTGGTCTCTATCTTTAAAAAGGGAGATCGAAGGGACTGCAACAACTATCAATGCATCTCTTTGCTCAGCATTCTTGGAAAAGACAATGCTAAGTGTCTGGAGAGGATAAGTCAGGGAAATAGTGGACTCCAAACTGTCGAGAGAACAGTGTGGTTTCCGATCTGACGAAAGCAAACGAATCACATCTTTAAGGAATCCTGGGAGTATGAAAAAGATGTCTACGTTTATTTTATGGTTCCTCGGAAGAAGCTCAGGGGAGTGTGCAAGAATACGAAGTGGATGGACAATTACTGGTTGTTATCATGTCTTTGTATGAAAACTCTCAGATGGGTGTCCGGGTAAACGGCATTAAGTCAAAGTCGTACTTGCCCCTCTTGTTCATTATCTTTGTGAACTGGAAAGGCAAGGTCGAGAGGTTGCTCTTTGGGTCTTCTCGCACCAACCTTTAACATGCACTAGATTGGTTTGCAGTCAAGTGTGAAAATCACTAAGACTGATTTCAGATCCTTACAAGACAGCCTGCTCACTGTGCTCTCCATGTTAGGGGAGCCCCATTCAGACAGGTGGTAAAGTTCAAGTATCTGGGGATGCAGTTACGAATGATGGGCGGCAGGACAAAGAATTGGATGCTTGAGTCGGTGCGTTTTGGCATTATACGAGATCCCTCCCCCACACCATGATGGCTTTGCAATGTGACGTTTGTTGTGTACTTTGTTGATAGCAGTTGGAGGCTTTGGTTTCCCACGTGAACTGTAAAAAAACACTTCTCTGTCCCCTTTAGCCCGTTAAATAGAACCATGCTTCGTCGGTGGTAATAACGTTTTTACATTTTTCAGAAGAAACCTGTACAATGACAATGATCTCTGGTGCCTCTTTTCAATACTGGGTGCTGAGATACCATGAACTTGATTTTTTTCCCTCATTACCACATTCAATGTATTCGAAATATGATACATCATTGTTGACCTAGGAATTGTCAGCAGTCTGGCCTTACTTCTTTGGCTCGGTGGGTTTGCAGATTTTAGCGTTCTTGAGGCGTTTTAACTTACAAGCACTCGCCCAAATATGACGCTCAGCTTTATGTCTTTTCTTCAATGCTGTTACCATAGTTACAGTGGTTTTTTTGGCTTCTTTTCTCAGCTTGGATATTGTTCCTGCGCTCACCATCGGATTTGAACGTTTTTGTTAAAGAATCATTTGTAAAAGTTGCTGAACTTTGCCTTTTATTATGGAGTCTAATTTTGGGAAAGGCGTGTTTTCTTTTCAACAATCTAACTTTCAGAACACTTCACAGGAAGCGTGTGTGTAGAAATTTGCTTATTAGCCAACTTGAAACAATGTACACTGCGGGCAAAAAAAAAATGCAACACCTAGAAGGAATGGCTCGATTTATTTGAAATTTTGCATACATGTAGCATTGGTGGCATGCAAGAAATGATCAAATTACAAGACAATACGTCCAGAAGAACGTTTTATAGGGTGGCTCCCATGCCCCTCCTGAGGAAGAATGCTTCCGACCAGATTTGCATGAAATCGTCAGTTTGGTATCTGCAGTGTAGTGGAACAGTTGACTGTAGCTGTGGTGACAGCAACTGCATTGCCTCGCACACGCCGCCGTGCTTCTGTGCAACAACTCGCAGAGTTTGACAGAGGTCGGATTGTATCGGCGTATCGCGGCGCAGATCGGTCGTCATGTTTCTGTGGTGGCTCGGTGTTGTCAGCAGTGGTTTACGGAAGGAACACACTCACGTAGACCTGGTTCTGGACGCACGCACTACTGATCCACACAAAGACCGTCGAATCGTACGAGAAGCTTTGAGCAACCGTACGGCATCCACAGCAGAGATAAGGGCCAGAGTGGCACCAGCTTTGTCAAGACGGACCATTGGTAACCAGTTGCAGGACTGCGGGCACGGATCCCTCTAGCCAGATTCCCACTTCTGCAAGAACACCGTGCTGCGTGGTTGCAGTGTTGCCGCGAAAGAGCCGACTGGAGAGCCGAATGGTCTGTGGTCTTTAGTGATGAGAACAGATTCTGTCTGTACACCAGTGATGGATGTGTACGTGTGCGGCGAAGAGCAACAGAGCGCCATCTTCCAGTGCATCCGTCTATGGCACACAGGTCCAACCGCTGGCGTAATGGTGAGGGGTGCGCACAGTTACAAGTCGCGATCACTCTTAGTGTTTGTGTATGGAACATAGAACAACATTCGATACGTCCAGCAGATTATGGAACCTGTTCTTCTGCCCTTCTTGCAATAGGAGGGTAACATGTTTTTCAAACGCCCGTCCACACACTTGCCAGCATGTTCAGGAGGCTTGGAAAAACCTACCCCAAGACGACATCCAGCATCTTTATGACCGCATGCATGCAAGAGTGGAGGCCTGCGTTCTAGCTCGCGGCGGTTATACTACTTACTAATGTGGTCTATTGGGGCATGAGAGCAACCCTGTATAACGTTCTTCTGGACGTATTGTCTTGCAAACTGAATCACTGCTTGTATGCCACCAATGCTACATGTGTGCAAAATTTCAAATAAATCGACCCATTTCTTATAGGTGTTGCATTTTTTTTTGCCAGCAGTGTATTTTGGCAACTACATCGGGTCGCTTATTTGTCCTGATTTATATATAAAACGTCTGTATACACGGTCTTTCTAAAGGTAGTTACCAAACGTTATACCATTGCAACAGTGACCCCCGTATGTTGCCAAAGAGTCCTGGCATTTCAAGGACTTCTTCGCTGGCGACTGCAATGGTAGTGACAGGTGTACGGTAGACAAGTGCCTCCATGTGATCCCACAAGAAGAAATCAAGAGGCGTAAGATCCGGTGACCTGAGTGGCCATGCAACTGGTCCACCTCTACCCATCCAACAATTACCGAATATGTCATTAAGATGGTCACAACACGGATGAAGTGTGCGGGCGCCCCATCATGTTGGAACCACATCCATCTCAGATTATCCAGCGGTACATCATCCAGAAGCTCGGGCAGCACATCAACGATAAAGTTTTGGTAAGGAGAGGATCGATGGAGTTTCACTATAAACTTGATCACGGAGAGATACACATCAGAAGATTGCCACTCTCGTTAATGATTGCAATTAATGTTGTGTAATATCGCTTTTTGTCATGTGCATTCATTATCATAATTTACCAGTGTGATCACTTCTCTCCCCCATAGGCAGACAATGGTACGGTTCCGATCCCCCATGCTCTGCTAAAAACTGTTTGTTTTTTGTGGCCCTTAACTGTGTGTAACGTTTGGTAACTACCTTTAGAAACACCCTGTATATAGGGTATAATGTAGTAGCTGTACTGTACATACATATCGATCAATGAGAGCAGGTAGACGTGATCTATCTTGATTTCTCTAAAGCTTTTGATTACGTCACTATCAAGTTATTAACCTATAAGCTAAGGTTTGTTGGTCTTTCCAATATGAAGTGTGGTTGGTTTACCTCTTTGTTTATGGACCGGAGTTTTATGTTCCGAGCCCACGGTTTTGAAGTGGGCCCTTGGGTAATTCGTAGTGGCGTCCCTCAGGGCTGTCCGCTTGGCCCGCTTTTATTTAATGTCTTCATTGCAGATTTGCTGTATGAAGTAAGATCCAAGGAGGTTCGTTTCCTCCTATACGCGGACGATGTTAAGATCTTTCATCGTATCTTGAGTTGGACAGACTGTACCTGTCTGCAGACTGGTTTGAATGATGTCTGCGATTGGGCAGTCAGTAATTGCCTCTCCTTAAATTCTAGCAAATCCTTTGTAATGCCTTTCACTAGGAAAGTTGCGCTCTACCATTACGATTATTTATTGTCAGAAATCTGCCTCGAAAGGAAGGTCTTGTCCTCCGATCTAGGTCTCTTGTTTAAGACCAATTTGTCCTTCACTTCTCACATTGATTCGCTTATACGCGATATACACTGTCATATCACTGAATTATGATCATCCGCTTAGTAATGGGAGTAGCCACCCTTCGCCGCTATAACTGCTGCTTGGCGTCGAGTATGTGTCCGATGGTATCAATCCATTCCGCTTGAAGCGCTGTCCACAGAGCTTCGAGAGTCATAGGTGGGCCAAGGGAGCACTTGAAAGTCAGTAGAGTGTTCCTCGAACCAATCCAGAAGGAGACGTGCCTTGTGGCAGGGTGCATTGCCCTGCTGGAACACACCATTACATTGGGGGAACATCGTGTACGGGTGCACCTGGTCCGCTACGATTGATAGATAACCACAGGCATTCAAATTGCCCTCTAGACGAATCAGTGGACCTAACTGCTCCCAACAGAAGATCCCCCACACATGCACACTACCCCCACCAGCCTGTTTCCGGCCCACAATAGCCTCATTCAGTCTCTTTTCACGGCGTTCACGACGCACTCGCCATTGCCCGTCAATCTTATGGGGCAAACACCTCGACTCGTCGGAGAAGGCGACCTTAGCCCACTCGTCTGTGGTCCAATGGCGGTGCTCACGTGCAAAGTCTAGGCGTCGTCGACGATGACCCCTGGTTCAGGCCCATCCGTTCAATGGTAACGTCGGATACGCGTATGTTGTCACCACTGTTGAATCTGGTGGTCAGTTGATGGACTGTGGCTCTCCTGTCACCTTTACAGTGAAGGCGTTGGGACGCGATTTCTGTCCCTGCTGTCCATTCTTTGTGCATCTTCACTACAGCGGACCGTGAACAGTTCACAAATCGCGCCGTTTCGGAGAGGGTGCCACCCTTGCTGCGATAGCCTATTATCATCCCTTTTTGGATGTCCGTTAAATCCGGACGTTTACCCATCTTGAGGCTCGTGCACCTGCCGTTTGATGCACCAGCTTTAAAACTTTCTCAGCCTGTTATGCAAGTTTTGCAATGTGTAATCGTTGTTGGGGCGAACCATGCGTGTGTCTTGAAGGGGTGCTGGTCATAATTCATTAATATGACAGTGTATTTTTTGTGATTCTTGTCTCTTTCTTAATCTGATAGGATGTTTTTTCTGTTTTTTTCTTTTTGGTTCTAGTTTCTTAAGCTTTCTAGTTTTATTTCTATATTTCTATAATTTTATCTATAGATGGCTGTAATTAGAACGTGTTACTATAAAGGGTTCTATTTTTAACAGACCGCGTGGGTATATTCAATATTTACCAAAAAAACACTTGTTTTAAGGTTCAAAGCCTAAAAAGTTTAAAACAAATCAAAATTACAGTTTAAAGCTACATACTTGTTCGATTAAAAATGCCATTTCCTCAAAAATTGCTTTAAAACGGACGAATAACATTTCTGCATGCTCTAAAAAGGGACCAGCAAGATGGTGCAAGGTTGTTTTTCGAGATAGGAACTAAAAATAATAAAGTTTTCTTAAAAATATACGTATTTTCATCAAGACTCCTAATTCAATAGGTCTATTTGATCCTAACGGATCTGTAAAGCTGTGTACGTTATTGCCTTGTCCTATAGAAGTAGGGGGCATTTGTGACTTACCAATGCAGGTTGTTGTTGGAAGAGTTTCCGATGAGCTCGTTGGAATTGTGACAGCTTGACCTTGCTGTAAGATCTCAAAGCGCACTACTCTAATTGCTCTCCAGAAAACAACCACAACACTTTCTTTGATGGTAGGTCTTGCTTTGGTATCTTTCTAGAAAGTTCCAGTGGTGATAACCTCTGGTGGCTGATGAAAATTATTATAGACGATGGCATTGGAGCAAGGAAGTTCCAGTGGTCAGTTGCATTGTGACCACAGTTTGAATTTTGACTGCTCGAATTTTGACTTCAGTAGTCACCATTGTAGATTCTCGTTTACCACTTCTTACTACGATAAAATGATTTATTAAAGACTCTTCTGACAGGAATATGTGTCAGGGCGCAAATCATGTAGGACAGAACCATTTATCTTAAGGAGTTCACGGGCTATTTGGGCAAAGACAAGGGCAAGAACTTTTTAATGACCTGATATTCAATATTCGTTTTGATAGTGGAAAGCTATTGTTGAGTCGTTATATATAATATTAAATAAATTGTATTATTGATGAGCTTTGCGTTTGTAATAATTGTATCATTAAGTAAATTGCATCAGAGTTAGCCTTAGGATTCTTCAAAATGGCAAGGATCGGAAATCTGTGGCAAGTGTCATCCAGGAACTGGTACTCCAATCATGTAAAATGTAATGTCCTACATGGACGTCCACATTATCACCACCTTCAAGGTAGAGAAAGGCAATCAAGCTATTGAAAACTTGCTTTATGGTAGGATGCAGAACAACAACTAAGCTACTTCGCACTATGGGAGAAGAGTTTCTCTGTATATGGAATTGTTAATAGATCACCATAATGTTTTTTGTTTTTTTTTAGTTGCGTTCCCAAAATTGCAATCAATAGCACGTGATTCCCAAACACGGTTCTTGACAAACTCACCAATGAAGAAGAAAGAGTGTTGACAAACTCACCAAGGAAACAATGGTGTACAATGTGCTACAAATAAATTTAAGTGCAATCCAAGGTACGAAGGGTTGATTCAGATAAAATGAGACGACTTTGCAGTTCTGTTACGATGGTGTAATACCATGGCGCCACCATCGGTTGTTGGACTATCGCCCGGCATCGTAATTTCCACTAAAGTAGGCTGAGTTTGAGGGACTCCATGGGAAGTTCGTTCCACACCTGCTGACATACTTTCCATAGCCCATCAACGGTTCTTGGTCGGCGACTTCCGAGCCGTCGTTTCAGGAGACCAAAACCACAGAAATCCATCGGTGATGCGTCAGGAGATTTTACAGGCACATGAGAGAAGGGAATAACTCGTATGCCCGTCTCCTGTTCCATCTTCCTGTAGTAAGCCGCAGATGACTTGGCAGTGTGGCTTGATGCCTTGTCCATGTGGATCCAAACTTTTGATTGCTCACCAGGGTACAGACGTGGGATATCCTGCCGATATATGTGGAAGTAATCTGCACTAATTTTAGTTTCCAGGAACTCGACGAATTGTGAGCAGTCCACGCGAGCAATATCCGGCAACCACCATGAAGCCCTTTGAAAACTTTTCCTTACACCTTCGGACAAAATCGGACCTGGCCTTGCCCCCTCTTTCGCGTTAGTAAATTGCCCTGGGTTTGTTGGTGTCTTCGAGGTACACCCAAGCTTCATCCAAGGAGACAACCCACTTTCATCGGTCACCTGCAAGATGGTTTTTATATAGTTTTCTCCAGCCCAAGATTGTCATGAATTATTCTGGAGACTGTTGCCTGTGAAATACCTTTCCTTTAGGCTAGACTTCTCTGTGTGGGGGGATTTTCTTTCAGCACTTCAGACCGGATTTCTCGCACCACCTGAGCTGGGCGTGTTGGCTGAGGCTTGTTCCTGGTCTGCTTCTCTGCTCGTCCACGTTCATTAGATGGTCGCAATTTGTTTTTGTTTTTTCATTATTCGACCCACAGTAGCTTTGGATACCACAATACCATTTCGTTTGCATAATTCCACAATGCACGAAAGACTGAAGTTAGCGTCGGAAAGGCCAAACATATACCCTTTCCAAAAAGCTATGATTTTGGAAGCCATGTTTCAGCACGAAATGTCCCAAATAACAGCAACAAGTGTATACAAAGCTAATCCCCATGAATAGTGGACGAGTCATGCAAATCACATTCCGTCAAGGTCATACGCGGCGTTTAAAGTCCGAATCAACCCTCCGTGTCATTCAAGTCTGTCATCTGGTAATAAATAACAAGGAGCTAGATGATATTTGATCACATAAATATAATAATTATCATTTACAGAACACTTGGTCCATCCCTCCGCTGCTTCACCAATACCATTTCTCTTCCCGTTAGTTCCACCTACTATACGATTACTCTTCTTCGATTATTAGAAATTGAAAATACGTAAAGTCTTAAAAAAATCATTTCTGAACAAATAAATGCTGTGTAAATGAACACAATGTTGGGTGTTCAATATCACAGGGTGACCATAAAGTCCCTTTAGCCGAAAGGACGTTAATATCACTGTACAAAAAAGATTCAACAAGAATAAACGATTGGCACGTGCTTGCTTGATTAGTATTCTTATCTACAACATTTATTTATTTTTATATGCCATTTGATTGTTAAACACATTGTTTTGTTACAAAGTTAAGAAACTATACAGCATTTAGTATCTTTGTCATTTAATCTTGGTTTGGTTTGGTTTGTTTGGTATTAACGTCCTTTTCAACTGCTATGGTCATTTCAGGACGGCGTTATAGGGGCCGCAAATTTTGCCTCGCAAGGGTTCTTTAACGTGCAGCCGGCAAACGACTACACGGGACCAACGGCTTTACTTCCCTTCCGAAGGAAATGCGTGATCTCAGGATTTCCCCCTGAAAAATCCTCGTCGTCCTCGGCCGGGATCGAACCCGCGTACTCGGGCATCAGAGGCGATCACGCAAACCGCTGAGCCACCGAGGCCGATGTCATTTAATCTCAATTTAGTGTAGAGCCCTTAAAAATTTAATGCGCCATTTATCGTTGTTTTTTCCCTGTATTACTATTTCTTAAATGTTAAAGTAGTTTTAAATTTGCGGACTATTAAGGTTTTCAAAGGGCGGACTAGTTAACCTTTTGCAGAACGATAGAAGTTTCGCTAGCTCTAATGTGTTCAATTATTTAAAAACTAGTCGTTAGTCGCGCTTTACTCGGATGAGCTACGCTTGCCGTGCGTTTGTCTCATTTAATCAAATCAGAAAAAAATAAAATAAAAAATCAATTTATTTTAAACAAAATACATTATTACAAAACATCATGATAAATCACATTTTTAGTGAAAGTTCTATCACTATTTTCGACCAATTTCCTTTGTTCTTGAGGAGTATCATGGATACAAACCTTCTTATTTGTAGTCATAGCAAAAGAAGGAAGAATTGGAAATTGACGTCTTTTAAATTCGAAAGGCAAATTGAAATCACTTGATTTCAAATCGATTCTTGGAATTATAACAATCGATTCATTTCTATTTGGTTCATTTACAACGTTTGTTCGAATTAAATGTCTATGACACGATGTGATTATTAAGCGAATTCCTTTGCATAATCCTTTTTTTTTGGATTCAAGTTTCTTATCAGCATGGCAATTATTTCTACTTTTATGTGACGGATATGTGGTGGAACTGCTGATGGAGTCGATGAATTCAGAATCATTTCTATCGTGACTTGATTAGATATTTGATCATTTGGATCTGCTATCACTGAATCATTGTTTTTGAATGTAAATTTTCTTCCTTCCATTCGATCTATAATTACGTTGTTCAATGTGAGAGCATCGTTATTTGTTGAGCATAAGATTACTCGATTTGATAAATTATTAGATGAGAGTGATTGTACATCATCTCCAAAAATTTTCAGAACCAATTTTAAGAAGCCACTACTCATTGAAATTGTCTTGATCTGCACTTCTCTTGTTAGATTTCAACGAAGGTTTTGTAAAATGTTACCATAAATTTAATGATTGATATATGCTTCGATAACTTCCGCTGCTGTTCCTCTTGGAAATACCGGTAAGCATACTGTCCTCCAATAACTATGACCTTATTTCCAAATGGCTTGTCTCGTTTTGAACTCCATCTCTCAAGAAATTATCGATGCATCTCAGTCCATGTTTTGTTAACATTGTAACTTAATCGATGATTATACGTTTTGATTCTAAAACTTATTTACCTTGAAGAGACGATGGCTTCTTGTTGAGTATGTAAAGTTGAAATGAGTCGCTCTGCTTCTCTTCTCTCTTCAGTTGGATTAAAAATTACGCAAAAATTACTAACTCAATTGGCTGCCCAGTTGGCTCTGGCAGATTAAAAGAAGTGCTATTAAGACTACTGTATGTTGCTTGAGAACTGAAGAAATATTGTGAAGAGAATAATTGAATTCAACATCTTCATCATAATCTCTCAAATAATCGATTGGCATTGGTTGTTTGTATTACTCCCATAAATCTTTTACATTTGGTGGTGAACAAAATACGCAGATAAAAGAACAAAACTAACAAGGGAATCCCTCGAACATGTATGTCACAGATTTCCACTAAATTGAAATATGTTACTCATCTGAAGCTACTATAGATGCTTGCAAAATAAGAGAGTGCGAAATTGTGTTTCTTTCAAAATAAACCGCAAAAAAGAAAACATTTCAGCATACATAGCCATACAAAGACTCCATTGTTAAAGCGGTTCGGCTATGTGGGGTTCCCTTGTAAGTTAAAATTGTGTGTTGTAAAGCACTGTATAAAGAAAGTACGGACAATTCATTGTTGCAGGCAGCCATTTTGACTCCTATTTCATAGGATGTTTGGTCGTGTTTTGCAGCAAATTCAAACTTCAGAGGTACATTTCTCTCTTTCTTCAAAAAGGAAGTGTTCAATCTGCAAGTTCGAATTTATCGCAAAACAAGAAACAATCATCATAAAAAACACGAATGAAATAAGAGTCAAAATGGCTGACTGCAACATTGATTGTCCATACTTTCTTTATACAGTGCTTTAGTGTGTTGAAGACAATAGCTTCTCTTGTACATTTTTCCCATTCTTCGTCGTCTTGAAAAAAAGCCTCGTTGTCTTGCTGCTTCGACAAAAGTTGAACGCAATACTCCATCAACAGTTTTTAAATCTTCAAATGATTTCGCTCCAGGAAGATGATGTAGAAAAATACGAATACAGAATAATTCTTGTTGAGCTGGATTAACAATGTACATTCGTGCAATTATATTAACATTTTCACGTTTTCGAGCTTAAAAATATTAATATTTTGTTATTGAAATTTTCAAAAAAGGTTATAATTTTGTAATGAAAAATCTGATTGATACCATTGATACCTTGATGAATAGAGCTAATTAGAAGCTACATTTCACTTTTTTATTTTGTCGAGATATCTTAAAAACCTTCTTTTAAATTGAAAACTGCGAAGAATTTGGCATAAAATCGACCATCTTGACCAAACCTGAAGTCAATATTTTTTTAACTTAAATGCATTTTAATTGTCTCTTATCGACCTATAGAGCATTTTTTGTTTCATCAAGGTAAACTCTTATGGTTTGGTCAGAAGTGAGTGAAATTTAATGATGACTGACAGAATAACGTTTTTATTAAGTAAGATTACATCAAGGTCGGAGGTCTCTAGCATTGTTACAAAATGGCTATGATTCTCAGTCTAATTGATATGAAAACGTTTTTACCCCCAAAAAGTAACGTTTTTATATTACGTATAAAAAATGTTGATTTTATATTAATCCTGCGATACATGCAGCTTGGCCCAGAACAGATTAACGCATCAAGTGTCTCAGCTAGTGCCAAGATTAAATATAACAATTACACATACAATTCAAAATATGTCATGGGTACACTTGAAATAAGGCAAAACGCTGCCTGTGCTGAAGGTATTGGTCCATGACAGAGTGAGCGCTTAAGTTTTTCAGGAATTTGACAAAACACAATTGGAGGAAGCGTATAAGAGAAGGTAATATTTATCGATCTATTTACTGGTCTGATGTGGCGCAGTGGGAAACGATGAGGATAAAAATCCTTGCGAAAATTTTTAAAAATTTTCCTTCACCTTTTGTGCAGTAAATGCGCGTACTGGCACCAACTGGCAGTCATCGAGTGAGAAGTTGCAGGAATTTTACTTGAATCGAAAACACGCATCCCGAACGTTCTCTATTATCACCGCTTGAAACTATGCGTGTTCAATAAGTGGTCGGAACACAGGTGCAGAAAGAGAATGGAATGCACAAGGCTAACACGCCTTTATATGCCGTTCCGTTTTATATTTGCGCATCTTCACCTTCACCATGCAGAATAAGAAGATTGGCAATCTCACGGAATAACTGTTTAACTTCTCTATTAAACCCCGTGTCACACAGTTGGCAAAATGATATGCATTTCTCCGGGATAGTGACTGTCTTGTAATCTGGCAGTCTTGCCACCAAATCTTGAGTAAAAATTAACATCTGGTGATCAAATGTGAATAAGAGTTTCTGTTTGGCTACTGGGGCACCATAAGATACAGAAAGTTCTGCAAGTGTAAGCCGCGGTAAAAGAGTCACGTCTAGTCGCACCCAGATCATTAAATAGAGTGACAAAAATTACTTTCTCTTACATTTGTATACATTTTCCACAGTTTTATTTTGTCAAATTTCTGAAAACTAATGGCCCACACAGTCATGTGACTGATCTTGTGGAAAAGTATGGATCTTAAGCATAGGCAGCATTTTGCATTATTTCAAGTGTTAAGTGACAACTGCCACAAGTAGGTAGTTTTGGGGGAATCCTGTATAAAAACATTTATTATTTACGCTCCCCCGAAAGTTTACGGCGGGGGCCTAACTTAATTCCGGCACAATCCTGAGGTTGATTAGCACCCAGCATTTAATTCCGAATCATGTTAATTGAGGCAGTGTTGATAGACATCAATAGAAACAAGCCACCCCAGCGATTGCGCAACTTCCCAGTCACCGAATGCGTTGTCCCACAGCTAGCTGCTGTCTTTATAATTCTACTTAATTGGCCCTTCATTCAATGACCTTGTTCTCTCACACACACACCGGAGATCAGCCTGAAAGTGACGAACCGGAGATCAGCCCGGTATCCGATTTTTCGAGTTCAACGCCGGCTGCATTTGCCGGTGCCCTAACGGTATACACAGTTTTATGTACCCTATCATTTCCCCAAACTTTATTATCCTAGGTGTTATAGAACCTGAGTTATTAACTTGTTGATCTTACAAGGAGAACCCGAGTACTCTGACTCACCGATTTTGATATTAAAAAAAAAAAATGCACGTGTAGCTTTCACCAAATTAAACATACATGCAAAGCCATTCGCCGCACTTCTCAATTTTCCGAGAAAGAAATTCATAAAGTTTGTTATAATTGACTACACTTTATAAATATCCTAGTTGTAGCGTAGATTTTTATCGTGTTCAGGTGGTCTAGTCGTAAAGCACCCGCCTTCTGTTTTGCAGTTACGGGTTCAAACCCCGCCTTCGATAATTTTTTTTTCTCTTCGTAAATTTTTTTTAATATGTATGGGAAAGTGTAATTCATTTACTAAATATATTTCCTATTTTCCAATTTGCTACCACCATTTTTTTTTTTATAAAATCCATATACGAATCTAATAATCTAATATACTAATTCTCTTATCTGTCCGTCCGCCTGTCCGACGCCAACAAAGAAAGTTACAACAGTTCGTCCGAAGCCAGGGATTGTTGTGGCAAGACAATACACCGCCATTGTTATTTAATTAAATAAATAAACTGAAAAGGTAGCCAGTTGAAATTTTCACAGAGTATGTGTTATTACGGCGGATGGCGGATTGTCTAACAAATAATAAAAAATGTAAAAGTTTTTTTTTTTGTTGTTGTTCTATCGTAAAAACGGTTATACAACTCTTGGACATAAGTATTTAATAACGACAAGCTCTGTGTTTCAAAATACTTTTATTCACATAATTCACTAATTTAGAAACAAAATAAACCAATAAAATTTAATACAGAAACAAAAAAAATAATTTTTTATAATATTAAGTGAACTTTTCTGCTCATTAACAAAAACTTAGAATGTGACAGTAAATTAAACATATTCAAGGCTGGACAAAAATATTTAATACTAAAGCTGCCTGGACAAAAGTATTTAATATCTTAACAAATCAATCAATATTTTAAGTACTAACCAATAGTTAGTATTTTGTGCAACCACCTTTGGCTTTAATTACTGCCGTAACTCGCCGTGGCATGGTTGCATACAGTTTAGCACACTCAGTTGTACTAATTTCTTGCCAACTATCTCGGATTGCAACTCGCAATTCGTTCAAATTGGTAGGATGTTTAGCATCAACTAATTTTTTGAAAATCAACCAAATATTTTCAATTAGGTTTAAATCAGGACTATTCGCTGGCCAAGTCATTGTCGGAATGTTGTGGATTTCTAGAAATTGTTTGACAAGTCCTGCACGATGGCATGAGGCATTGTCATCTTGAAAGATGAAAGTATCATCATCATCAAAAAAATCATCTAGAGTTGGAATCAGAAAGCGATCTAGTATTTCAACGTACACATCTTTTGTCACTGTTGTTTTAAGGATACACAAACGACCAGGGCCTTTAGCCGTTATACAACCCCAAACCATAATTCCTTGCTTAAATTTTTGTGAACAGTCATCATGCAACTCTTCGCCTACTCGTCGCCACACATAAACTTGACCACCATCTCCAAGTCCAAGACACACACAAGACTCATCTGAAAAATTAACGTTTTTCCAGTCATCTTCGGTCCAGTCTTTTTTGGCTTTGGCCCATTTGTAACGATCCTGCTTCTGACGACGTGACAGGTGAGGTTTTCTTTTGGCTACCGCTCGCTTAAAACCCATTTCGGATAGACGTCATCTGAGAGTACGGCTTGATGTATGGGCCTGGTATTTCTTCCACTCTATATTCATCTGTTTAGACGATGCTTTGCGCATTTGTAGGCAGATTTTCTTCAAAGTCTTATCCTGTCTTTTTGTAGTGATTCTTGGACGACCACTACGTGTCTTGTTTGTCAGTACTTTTTCATTTCGAAAACGCTTTATAATGTTAGAAACTGTTCCTTGGCTGCATCCTACAATGGTTGCAATTTCTTTTTGGGTTTTGTTTTCTTTACACAATGTAATTACTATTTTTTTTGCATCTATGGAAAGTTCGCGTGTTTTACCCATGACTTTGTTGCTTCAATTGCAATGTTATATGGAAAAAACATTTTTTTTGCTGGGTTTTTTCATTAACATGGTCAAATCCATTTGATTGTAGAGATAGTTAAGGATATCAGTTCAGCAAAATTAGAATATTAAGAAGTATTAAATACTTTTGTCCAAGCAGCATCAGTATTAAATATTTTTGTCCAGTATAAATTTAACTTAATATTCTTTTATTATTTAACTTGTTACTACTAGATAACGTTCTTAATGTAAATTTGTAAAGAATCATGCCTTTCATCAATGCGTAAATTTTTGTTTAATTTTTAGTTTGTTTATTGTTTTTTTAAGCGAGTTGATTGTTTGTTGAAATGGTAAGGCAACTGATATTAAATACTTATGTCCAAGAGTTGTAGATACAAGCGTCAAACTCTAAAGTATTATAACAAATAATGAAAAACTGGCCAACTGTGAGTTGGACTTGCGCAACGTCAAACATAAAATCGTTTTTCGGGTGCTCTGTTAATTTAATATTTGAAAACGTTTTTGTTCAAAGCGCTTATTTTATAAATTTCGACACTTAAACTATTGTAGATTATATAAAAGCCGAAATTGAGAATACAGTGTCACACCCTCCAGAACCTGGCATATTTTGGTAAATATATGGTAGTACAGAACCCTCGATGCGGGAATCCGACTCGCACTAGAATATAAGTTTTGAACGGTATCCGTCCTACTGCCCGACTCATTAATATTGGGAACCTGCTGCCCGACTCACCTGATCACTAGTTAAAAAGGGTTTTTCCCAAGTACTCGATACATCGATACTTAATCGAAACATCGACACTTAGCCGAAATGATATCGGGTTGTTGTATGGGCGTTGGTCCTACATTAAGCAATAATTTAAAGTCACTTTTAAAAGTGTCAATGAAGCGTTATTTTAATCTCCTTTTCACCAAAAAAAGAAACCAGTTTTCTAGAAAAAAAAAAGAAACACGTTATATTAACTATAGATTTTTATTAATAGTCATTGTGGTACTTTATGGCATCCAAAAATTCCTATAAATTTCTTACTCCCGTGTCGTATTCATTGGATAGTCGCTCTAACTTGTCGTTAAATTTTTGGTAGGCGCTATTTCTTCTTTGGTGGAGGAGCTCCAGCTTTTGCCAAGATTCGCACGTTTTCCATTTCATTTTGCTGACCTTGCAGCACTTCCATATATCGAATATGTTGGCATGTGTTTTCCCGGTTGCTTGTTTTAAAGTGTTGTGCCATCCTTCCACATGGTTTGTCGTCCTGGCATCAAAGCTGCCGTAATGATTCCACATTTCGCGGGGAAATAAGGAATTCTCATCTACCCACGTATTCACAATATAATCCATGAATGCTCGTACTTCAGGCATTTCGGGAGCGTCTTCCATGATGATCATCCAAGCATCATCCATCGCTTACCTTAAAAATTACGCTAAATATCCCGAGATTTTATCTTTAGTAGCTTTTTTACACCTAATACGAGAGACAGTGTACAAAATGTATCGATGTATCAAAAGAATCGATGCAATATCGATTATCGGTTATAAGGTGGAACGATATGCTTAAAAAAAAACAGAACAAATGTCGGGCAGACGGTTGCCGTTTGAATTGAGAACAATGTCGGGCAGTCAGTCAGTCGGGCAGCAGGACTAGAACCGTTTTGAACACCATTGATGCTCCACTTTCATTTCTTTACCCTTCAACCTGTACGGGTGGAATTTCTAGTTATAGTTAATAATCCAATGTGATAAACGAGCATTTAAGGAAAAAAAGATTAATTATCCACATTTAATTATTTTTATAAATTTTGTAACTTTTGGGATGATATTTAACTCACACAAAGATTAAATAATTATTGCACCATGTACTTACTATTAAATATAAAGCATCATATTGGTATCTATAGTTTTATCAATCACCCTTCATTAACATTTTTAACTAGCACATTAGCCAACAAATTTCAATTTCCTATTTCTAGGAGCAAAAGTTTGTTATGAATGGAATTAACTATTACTCCTGTCTTTACCTACACGTCAATTAGAACTTATTTTGTTGGGGTTTTTTTAAAAAGGAAAAAAATAAAATTTGTAATAACCTTTCAATGTATGTAAAAAATAACTTTAGCAAATCGAAATTTTAGATTATGATAAAAGAAAGGAGAACACTCGTTAGCTACAACATATCAAGAGTGTTTTCTTTTCCTTTATCATTATAATTAACCATATAATCCTTTTTCGTTGGTTTTAAAAGATCAGTGCCTTTATAAATTTCCCAGTTTATTTGGTTTTTTGTTTTCTTACCGATTATTTTGAAATTTTAGATTATGCTTAATTATAATAATTCTTATATGCATTTTATAAAAAAAATGATAGTAGCAAATTGGAAAATCGGAAATATATTTAGTAAATGAATTACACATTCCCATACATGTTTAAAAAAAAATTATCGAAGGTGGGATTTGAACCCGTACCTGCAAAACAGAAGGTATGCGATTTACCACTAGACCACCTGAACACGATAAAAGTTTATGCTACAATTCGGATATTTATAAAGTGTAGTCAATTATAACAAACTTTATGATTTTTTTTCTCGGAAAATTTTGAGAAGTGCGTCGAATGGCTTTGTATGTATGTTTAATTTGGTGAAAGCTACACGTGCAATTTTTTTTTAATCGAAATCGGTGAGTCAGAGTACTCGGGTTCTCCTTGTTAGTGGCGGCATTTTTATTTCTGTTCATATCTCGGTTATGGTTCAAATTCGAACCCATGTTCATTTGAACTTTTTTGCTTAGAATCATCCATACTACCTCCCCTTAAAGTTTGTCTTAGGGTTTCAGACTCACCCTGTGTAAGTCGCAACATGGCATAGAAATGAAAGCTTAAATCAGGATTATTTTCCAACGTTATCTCCATGAACATTTAGGCACTTGTCCCAGCGTTTCACGAGCCAGCAGCGAAGGTTTATAGCCAGCTGATAACCTCCGGACAGACTGCCTCCATATCCTGGTACAGGTGACAACCCAAGTGATTCTTCAGTGGGCCGAAGAGGTGAAAGTCGGATGGTGCCAAATCCGGACTGTGGGTTGGATGTTTCAGTCGTTCCCATGTTAGGAACCGTATTCATGGCTGTACCCAGGAGGAAGCGGGCTCAGGGGGCTGCGGGGGGGGGGGCCCCCCCCCCCCCCCCCCGCGAAATAAAAAATTCTGGGTACGGACCTATCCGTACTTGAGCCACTGTGTTATTGGCACTGTGTGGACAAGCGTTGTCATCCAAGAGAAGAATTCCATCTCGCAAAGCACGTGGACGTTTCCTGCGAATGGCTGACTGTAACTTCATCAGGGTTCAGCAATATGTGGGAAATTCCGCGAATAGGAGTCTTTACTGTCCCAAAACACGATGACCATCACCTTCCGTGCCGACTGGGTGACCTTAAATTTCTTCGTTTCCATTCCATACTGCCATGATTTGTTTCTGGTTTTTGTGCTTTCCAAAAGCCACTTGTTCATGTTTTTGTGCTTTTCACCACTTGTTTCCACTTCTTGCTCTAAACTGCAGATCTTAGAAAGAGAAAAGATTTCAATTCAAAATCAAGTTTTTGGTAATTTATTCACGCAAAAACCACACCAAAGTGCTCTTTTCCTCTACTTGACAAGGGGTGTTGAACCTTTTTTGTTCCAAAATGATACATTTCCTTGTGCACTGCTCAGCAGATTAGGTCTACATCCACATAAATCGAATTACGGCCCGTTGTTCATCACTAGTACAATCGCCTAACACATCTGCCATCTTACCCATTATACACTCGATGACTCACCAACGCAAGAGAACGTGACTACTAGCGCCATATGCGTTACACGGCGGTGCTGCCACTTACACCGACACTTGCATAAAGGAACATTGCAACGACCGATATTCATAGCACAATTTCACATTGCAGCAATTTGAAGATATTTCATTTTATCTTCGCAGTGGAAAATGACGATTCCTCAGACCTTACTCCTCCTGACTTCTTTTTCTGGTATTCGCAAATCGTCCGACATCATTGGAACCATTGAAGGAGAACATTGTTGCGTACACCAATAGTAAATAAAATGCTACATTTTCCCGTTTATTGGATTATTGCATTGTTTTTTCACTGCGGAGAGTCTTTACGGACACCCTGTATAGAGGGGCGGCACCGACGTCATCAAGTGACGTCACGGTGGTGTCACGTGTCCCAGCGAGTGGCAAAACAAGCTTGATTACATATGCGATACATGTGGATTTGGTGTTGTCATGGGCTTGTTTACGCTTTAAAACAGTCATGAATTCATGAATTATCATGAATGATTATTACGAGGCTTTAAATGAGAATTTAAACCATGACAATCAGCTAAAGTTAGAAAATAATGGAATCTCAGATCCTGTTTGAGGAGGATTCAATATTTGTACGACTTCCACCCTTTTCGCCCGAGAGCTCTGATCCATTTTTCGTCTTTGCTTGGAAACGAATAAAACTACATCCCTGAACCCTTCCCGTGCCAGCAGCTTTTAACTATTTATTAATTTGAATGAAACAAATGTATTTTTAAACAATACATAATTTTATTGACTTTTAGCTTAAGCGTTTCGAAGCTTTCGCGTGTTCCGAATGGCCTTTCATCTCAATAAATATCAGTTGGTCACTCATTTTTTGAACATCATGGCATGTTGAATTTTTCTAACCTTGTTAGATAATATAGATTGCGTGAGATAGTTATTATATTGCGATTTACAAATCACCCATTAAATTATATTTTACAATATTTTCAAACGGGCTCAAATTGTAAACCACCTACAAGAAATCGATTTATAAGTCATAAAACACCATAAAATTTAAAAAACTTTTTTCCCATTTAATACCTTTTGTGTGTGAAATGATTACCTGATCATTTACGAAATTCTATTTTTAATTGTAAATCATGTACGTGTAGACTATATTAAAAGGTGGCAGATATTTTACCGTAATTTATATGTTTATTTAAATGAGCAGAGAAATAGTTGATTCTTAATGTTGGTTTTAAACAATTTCTTTTTTTTATTTTATTTTAGGTGCGATTTTAATTTTTTATCATATTTCATTTGTAATTATTTGTACTGTTATTGTTATTTATTTTACGTTTTTTAATTGAAGCTATTTATTTTACACTTTGTTGATGCAGCAAAATCTTCGAAATGATTAGCTAAAAGTTTATACTTAATAAGCTTAAGTATTGTTTAAAGTAAACCCTACCAAATTCATATTCAGTATAGCAATACAACACCCTGATGCCATGAATATGATTTATTAATTTGACAAGAAAAAATTCACCGATTCTTTGTTATTTTAGTAGAGAGAGACATGCCAACCTTGCTTAAAAGTATACAACCGCCACTCATTTTGCCACTCCAAATCTTTTGATTTCATGGATAGAGGGGGCAGCTATCACTCTGACGTCATGTGCCGCCCCTCTATATTGACTTACCCTCGTAGATTGCGATATCTAACAATTTTATAATATTTGGGTCACGTTATTGGTAAAAAAAAACCCAACTTTGTTGGGTAGCAGTGTAGAAAGGTTGAGAAACAAAAATGTACTCGTAAATGAAAAAAATACATATATGATCAAGCTCCTGCAACTTACAGGAAAATCTGGTAGATGCTTCGTAGGTCTTGTAAAATCCATGCCTCAGCGGGCCAGAGCTCATTAGAGTACACTAACAAGGGAACTACACGAACATGTACGTCACAGATTCACACCAAATTGAAATAAGTTACTCATCTAAAGCTACTAATGATGTTTGCAAAATATGAAAATACTAAGTTTTGTTTCTTTCAAAATAAACCGAGAAAACGAAAAAAAATTGAGCTTATAGCTATACAAAGACTGCAGTGTTAAAGCGGTGTGTATGTGTATTAATACGCTCTCAACTTCTTTCTTCCACTACTCAACAATACGCACGAATCCACTTCACCTGAAAGCAACGCTATCGCTTCCAAGGTATGCTTGCGCGCAAAACAAATGCGTCGCGTAAACCACGTGTTTTGTGGATCTGGTTCAACTCGTCAATAAAAAATAAGAACTAAAATTTTCTATTTTAAACTTAATCAAGTTGCCCATATCCATCAGAGCTGTCGCCAAGAGGTCATTGATAAAAATGTACAATATGTATTTGATTGAAATTTACCTTACGTTTCAATAAATTGTGTTTTGTCACAATCCAATAAACCGAATGAACTTATTTGCCAACCCAATACATTAATGCTGGGTTTTCAGCCTCCATCACCTATAAGGGTTATTCAAAGAAGATGGTGCAGAAATAAGTAAATCTGATTTATTAAGTAGTGAAAGACTGGAGTTACTTTATGGTTTTACCATGTTTAAGTAGCGAAAGACTTCATATTTTTAAGTTTTGTTTCGATTGGCCTACTGGATTCGGAGCTACCAGAGTGGGTGTTAGAGGGGTCCATCTCTTTATATAAGTATAAAGGAGTCGCAAGGAGTTACAAGAAAAGATCTACATTACTGAGAAGTTTGGGCCAAATTTTCATGGGGACGGAGTCGTGGAGGTAGTGGTCACGCAGCAAAAGGCAACATATGGCATGTTATATGTCATTCGATCGCAAATGATGAAAAACGAAGGAAGGTAGAGTTCTTTTCCTTGTTACAGATACTACGTTCGAGAAAAGCAATTTTTTGATAAAAATGGGGGTTAAAAAGTTTGGATAAAAGAGGTAAAAAATAAAGTAGATAACTATCCTCTACCCTCCTTGGGGAGATTAATTTATTGTCAAGCAGCAGAAGATAAAAGCTACTTATTGGTTTTATCATGCACATCTGCGTCCTTCATATTTTCTTTTTTTTTTTTTTTTTTTTTTTTTACACAGAATGTTGAAATTTGGAATGCAGATTACTATGAGCATGTGTTATTTCACTATTTACTTTCATTTTGATTACTCCACTGGGATCGGAGTTACGGCGGTAGGAGTTAGAGGGGACCATCTGGTCTACACTATGAAAATAGTATTCGGACACCTGACAAAATATGCAAATTTTCTTTGTGATTCAAATTAGGCGCATGTACATAACGTTGTATTCTCCAATATATAATATGCTTCTCTCTATTACAAAACTAGTTAGTTGGAAGAACGCAATGCCACGCGGTATGGTGATTGGGTGCCATATCAGCAATATTTCAATTCGAGGAATTGCAAGCAGTTTAGAGAATCCAAAATCGACAGCAGCCGAGAGATTCGAAAACGGAACACTAGTGGCGGACCTACTACAAAATCACATCCTGGCAGGCCTCGTAAAAGTGACGGATCGGGCGGAAAATGGTCGGAAAATCACGCCAATCCTCTGCAACTGGTCTAGCATGTGAAGTTGAAAACGCCACTGGACTTCGTGGTTGCACTAAAACTAATTCATTAGGTTTTCATGGCAGAGCACTGCATACAAGCCTTACATCATGCCTTTAAACGCTAAACGACATTTGAACTGGTGTTTAGCTCGTGTTTCCTGGACTTTAGAATCGCGATTTACACTTTTAGAAATCAGGTGGACGTATGTGTGTATTGATTATCCGGAGAACGGTTCCATCCAGACTGTATCATCCCAACGGTAAAGTTTGGAGGAGGATCTGTAATGATTTGAAGCTGTTTTTTTGTGGGTTGGACTTGAGCTATTCCTAGTTGTATTGAGTGAAAACATGAAGTCTATGAATTAACTAGACATGCTGGACAATTCCATGCTCCGTACTCTGTGGCAATTCTTTGGTAGAGACCTGTGTCATTTTCAGCAGGGCAACACTCTGTGCCACATTGCAAGGGTTGTAACAGAATGGTTTGGCCAGAATGATGTCAAACCTTTGGACTGGCCAGCCCAAAGTTCAGACCTCAACCCAATAGAAAGCCTTTGAGACGAATTGGAGCATAGAATTCGAAGTTTGGAAAACAGACCTTCACTGCATGCTTTGGAATTTGCTTTACAGGAGGGGGGGGGGGGGGGGAGAATTCCGAAAGGAGTTTTCCAAAATTTAGTAGCATGCCAATAAGGATGGCCCCAATCATTAAAGCAAAAGGTAGGCCACAATGTATTAATTTAATAAAAATGAAAACCATGCATGTGTCCGAATACTTTTTTCCATATAGTGCATATGGTAATACAGATATGTAAAGGAGTGAAATTTGGTATGCAGATTCCTCTAGGTAGGATCAAAAGCTTAGGTCAAATTCTTCCAGTGGGATTGGAGTTCTGGGGGTTGACTTAATGCGGTCTTTAGAAGTATTAAGGTTTCAAAAGGCAACATATGGCATGTGATATATATTTGATCGGAAATGACGGGGAAACCAAAGAAGAAAATATTACGTTTGAGAAAATCAGTTTTTAAATAAAAAAAAATGGGGTAAAGAAATTGGATAAGAGAGATCAAAAATAGATAAACTCGTGGCTTCCGCAACTTGCCTATACCCTTCTTGGGGGGATTAATTTCTTGTTTTATATTGAACCGACCTACAGAAATCCTACTGATATGAAATGATAGAAGAACTTCATAAGTGTTATATAGACATTACAAGTGTTGGATACGAGCACCCTGGGTGACACGGCAGATGATGAAGACTCTGACGGCATGTCCTCGGTTATCAGCTCCACTGCACCAGAGATGCGTTCCTTCAAATCATTCAGTCGTTATGGTAATGGAGGACATACACCACATCCTTGATGCATTCCCACAAAAAGAAATCGCAGGATGTTAAAATCAGGTGAGTGAGGAGGCCAGAACAGCGTCTTCGATCCATCATGAAATAAAATGAAATAAAATCTGGCAAATCATGATTCCCGGCAAAGCCGATCCATCCAGCGTCCTCACAGGGTGGCATTCAGGTGGTCGCAATAAACACGAGAAACCTATGAAGTTCTTCTATCATTTTATTTCAGTATGGTTTTTGTATGTCAGTTCAATAAAAAATAAATCAGCTTTACTTTGGCACCATCCTTTTTGAATACATAACAATGGTGGGTTTGTCTAATGCTGCACTGCTCAAGAACCAGAGCATTTTAGTACTTGTCAGAGAGAATAAATATCTTCAGACATAACCTATCATATCACAGGTCTTGATGTGAAATATATCACTTAATCCTACATCAGTAAAGCATGCACTATAAGCTAAAAACCTTCACTTGAAAATACCACTTGCCAATTTTATGATGAGCCAAGGCAATAGGATCTAACTGAACAACTGTTAGATGTGTTATAAACAGGAGGCAATGCTAATAATGTCTTGATGAAAGACGCCGCATGATACGTTCAGAGGTCCTGTATGGCCATTCCTTGTCGGATCCTTTTAAAAGACAGCAACTAGGATAAAGCATGTTTACAGTTCCCAGTTAAGTGCTCTAATAAGAGAACTAAAAAAAAAAAGGAATGTACAGAAAATTTATTTTCGCAGTTTATTTCGCAGGCTTCTGTCAGAAACAGAAATATAAAAACACATTTCTAAAGTTAATAATTAAAATAAATTATATAATATCATGATTCAAGTAGATGTCAAGATTTGTCGTCGGAGTCTTCATCGTCTGCAGTTCGTCCAGCATCTTTACTTAACTGTATTAACTGTTGTTGTTGCTTCTTTCCTATGAGCTGGAGTCTGTCTTTGACCGCGGCAATTTCTCTCTCTGTCACGTTCTGCAATAAGAAAGAAAAAAATAAAAAGTTTAGTATTTTAGTAGTCAATACTTAATAATTTTAGTATATATTTTATAATGTTAGAAATACGTATTCTGGGGATAAACGTGAACATCCATGCCCATGGCATGATTCAAACTCACGACCTGACAGATTGGAGAACTGAAAAGCCTATGCCCCTGCAATCTCAGCTAACGGGCCAGCAAAATCTATTGAACTGACAAAATATTGCTGTAGTTCATGATAACGTACAGACACTAGCAAACGAATTACAAACATGTGTGAAACATAAGTAGATTTGTTTTAATCCGTTTTTATGTAAAATAATTTGAGATAATGTGATTTGAGCGTATATTTATCAAATATTTAAGGAGGAGTTGAATGAGACTATCATATTTAAGGAAGGATGTAACTGACTTTGAAAAAAGGTTCACCGTTGATGCGTCATCTAACTGGAGCCACGATTGAAACAAAGAAGCAGCTGACTGGTTCTCATAAGGTGTGACATGCAGAGGATTCAAATGATCCACAGCTGTGGCTCAAAGACAATCAGTCATGAGCAAAACTGCCATCCGTTATAACAGGGCATAAATTGTGCAACTGATTTTAACCAAGGCATTTCCTGATCCACATCTGGCAGATCTATATACCGAGAACTGAAACGGATCCAAATCAGTCGCATACCTATACACATGATTTCTGAAAGAACAGGAAATTTCGTCTACAGTTGTCTGGAACGTCGTGACAGCACGTATGAAAACTGAAAGAAGGTTATGTGGCCTGACGAATCACGCACATGCTGTTTTGTACCAATGGTAGGCAGAGGGTATGTTGTATCCTGATATTCACGGAAGTTCAGGTTAGGTGCATTCCACAGACTACCTAAACATTGTTGTCCCAATGCTGCATTTTCATATTTCCTGTAACCATATATTGTTGTGAATGATGCCTCTAATACCAGAAAACCATGGAACCTATTCTTAGATTTTCTAGAGTTCTTATAGTATTAGGTAATTTGGTAGTAATGCAACATGAAACAACAGGTAATAACAATAAAAAATATTGTTAGTAAAATATTGTAACAAAATTGAAAAAATACCAAAAAATAATCAAAAATATGTGGATAATAGTGTACAAAGTGTACTGAATGATGAAAGCCTTGCTTTCGAAATGCGCATCCAAATCATATTTTTCTGTTATTCTTGTTGTGGTTAAAAAGTTTTTCTTTTTTCTTGGTTACTTATAGTGTCCTCATCATTGAAACTCAAATACAATGGCTAATTAATGATGTCTGATGAAATTATTAATCTAAGGAGTTTAAATGATTAATTTTAAATTTAAATGTGTGTAGTCTCCTTTTAATGGGGAAAATCGTAAAATAAAATTTAATAAAAACAAAAATAAAGTCACCAATCTTGAAAACACGATGGAAGGAAACTTAAACGATGTAGTCTATTGAGGATGTAGATGAAGGTCTTGTGAAGATAGTAGAAAAACGATAATCTTGAAGGGAGTGTTGGTTTTGAACTACAAATGAAATTTTGAAGAGGGTGATCCAAATATTTGGGATAAAATTTATATAAAACGTTTTCGAGAATATTCCTCATCATCAGTAGGATAAAACATTTTTGAATGGTGAAAACAGTTGAAAAAAAAAAATCTGTATTTCAAAACCAACACTTCCTTCAAGATTATCGTTTTTCTACTATCTTCACAAGACTTCATCTACATCCTCAATAGACTAAGTTTATTTCTACAATCAACAACATCTTCAATAGACTACATCGTTTAAGTTTTCCTCCATCGTTTTTCAAGATTGGTGACTTTATTTTTGTTTTTATTAAATTTTATTTTACGATTTTCCCCATTAAAAGGAGACTACACACATTTAAATTTAAAATGTCTGATGAAAATTTTATTTTTTTTACATCATATCTAACTGCATACAACTTGATGGCTTTTGAGGTGGTGGAAAGTGAGCCATCTATTCTAAGCTGAATACATTAGAAATCCGAACCATTATGCTTATTACCGATAAATATAACTACCATGACAATCTGAAACTATCAGAACAATGAACATGGTCTTGAATGAGCCAAGGCCAATATATCTATATTCAATATCTTGAATATTTCATCTTTTGCATTGCCAATCAACATGGAGGCAAAACTTTCAGAATGCCCTTTACAATTTCAACAAATACTTACAATATATATGTAAAGATTCCAAATTTTAAACGTCATAACTATTACAATTATTCCAATTTTTGTCATTATTATCACAACTTAATTAAACAAAATTATTAGCATGAACATGCTGCACTACAAAACAAAAATTAAGCAAAAATGTGAAATAGAATAACCAAAAAAAGGAAACTTCTAATCCACAAGGAGAATTGAAATACTGGATACGGATATTTCAGGTACCAGGTACCCATCTTCAGCGG
This sequence comes from Rhysida immarginata, assembly GCA_023313115.1. Lineage (NCBI taxonomy): Eukaryota > Metazoa > Arthropoda > Chilopoda > Scolopendromorpha > Scolopendridae > Rhysida > Rhysida immarginata. The sequence goes on along the minus strand of JAHWFO010055030.1, from coordinate 182,851 downwards.
AGAAAGACAAAATAAGCAATAAAAAAAAAATAAACCCTTAAAGGTAAACTCCACACTCAAAACAACTTTGCTTAAAATGAAAGATAAAGGTCTCAATAACAATGTAGCATGTATTAAAATTTTCAATTCAAACTCAAAATTAATATAACATAGGGAAAACTTTTTCCCTCCACCATGGTTTGGCAATCTGTTATGTCACAGATTGCGGAGAAGTGCGAAGGAGTAAATGGCGTTGTACGCTATTGCAGGTGCTATCAGTTAGTTGTCAGGGCATCGTAATGGGCTATGAATATGAAAACAAGACTGACAATGACGATAACGATTTTGATAACAGTAGCAGGATTATATAAGGGCCGTTAGCAGAATTAAATGCTACTGCAACATCTGAGATGTACATCTCTTACCTCCTCGTGCTCAATTTTGAAGCTCTTTGCATTTTCGCATTGAAGTTAAATGGCAAAAAAATAAAACTGGGAGGGGGGGGGGGGGACTTTAGACCCCCCCCCGCCCCCCCCCCCCCCCCCCAAGGCAAAAACGAAAAAAAAAAACAAAAACAGAAATTGGTTTTTTTTCAATATCCCCGAGAACCTTCCCTCTGAATTTCTTTGCTTTATCTTTATTCCCCGTGAAGTTGCATCAAAATATCAGAAATTTTGTGAAACACCCCCCGAGAATTGATTTTTTCCAGTTTTTGCACCCTTAAAATACGAATATCGAAAATCGGGAAAACTACATTTTTGGCACGGTAGCTAGAAACCTTCCTGAAAAACTTTGAAGATCTGCATTTATTGGGGACGGAGCCAAGCGAGCGAATGTGCAAGTCCTTTCTGCCGCCCTGGGTGGGCAGGGGGTCCGAATTTCGAAAAACCACCTCTTAGCATGCCCCTACGCTATCCGTCCTATGACCCCACCGGGTTTCGAGTTGGTGGCTTCAGTAGATTTTGCTGTGCAAAGATGAGTCAGTGAGTCAGTCAGTGGATGTTCTCTTTTATATACAGGGTGTCCAAAAAGTCTGGTAACCTGGCAGATATCTCAAAGCTGCCAAGTAGACGAGATCTGATGAATTTGTTTATAGGTAATAGGGGGGTGGGGAATTCATTGCTGCACTCAAATTTGACCTTGACCCCCAAATTTAAGGTCATTCATTTGCTAACTCAAAAACTATTAAAAATAGAGAAAAATTTCCAATTGCTACCCTGTAGAAAAACACCATATTAGTCTAAAAACAATTTTTAATCACACCCTTCCCCTTGAAAGATTTTGAGAAAATGGGCGAGAAAATTGTTTTTAGACTAATGTGGTGATACTCTACAGCAGGGCTGTCCAAGATTTCTGTCCGCGGGCAGCGCCCGTGCACACGGGTAATCTTCCTTACCCCCCCTATTGCACATTACATTGATCAGTTCCTTAAAGTCGAGTTGCTAATTATCAATTCAACATTGTAAAAAAAAAAACAAAAAAAAAACGAGGCAGTTTACTATTTTATTTCCTTCTTTTTAATGTGACAATTTTTTTGATGTCAGGTAGAATTGTATTTTTTTTTCCCGATAGGACACGGTTGCATATTAAGCATTTCAAATCCGATCTGTGAACAATGAAAAAAATAAAAACGTTCTCCCACTCCGGTTTATATACTGGTTCAGTGATTTTTTTCGGAATGTTATGCCATGTTATGCGAGACGAAAAACAAGCAAGTATCAGTAACATAAGAAATAATGCCTCATATAATGCAATCACTTCCTAAATTCTGGCAATATTTACTGCATAGGAAAAACTATACCTACTCCCCTCCTGAGTTTTGGACTATCTCCTCGGCTTTGTCTGCAAGCATTTTATGTTGCACGCGGCCAACATGCACGATTTGGACGGCCCTGCTCTACAGGGTAGCAATAGGAAATTTTTCTCTATCTTTAATATTTTTCGAGTTAGGAAATAGATGACCTTAAATTTGGGGGTCAAGGTCAAATTTGAATGCGGCAATGAATTCCCCGCCCTCCTATTACCTATAAACCACACTCATCAGATCTCGCCTACCTGGCAGCTTTGAGATATCTGCCATGTTACCTGACTTTTTGGACACCCTGTATATAGATTTTAATAGTAGAGAATATTAAATGATTTGAAAAAAAGAGGAGTTTTGTAAAAGTAAGGGTGATGTGAATTAGTGTATATTTTATTAAAAACTAAAATATAGAATAAAGCATGACAAATAACATGAAACGTATTTTAAACCCTCAAGTAAACAGATCAAATTGCACACTTGGATGAAAAAATTTTAATGTGTTTATGGTGTTCTTTACATACACTGTTGAAAACTTAAATGAAATCAAAAACGCGATAATGAACAAAAAAAAAAGTCTAACCATATAGGATTCGAACTCTGCTATTCGAGGCAGTAGGCAGAGACTTTAACGATGCTGCTGTCAGCCACTATTGCTTATTATTGTCAGGAGGGCGCACGCGACGAGCACATCCCAAGCTTATACCTGCTACCCTATTTTCATTCAGAAGGGACAGGTCCATTCTAATCTGCCTTGACTCTCAGTACATGTACCTGATTTTGCAACCGATCAACATCCAGAAAGCTCAGCCCCTACGGAGCAGGTAAAAACCTCTTTGCACCCGACTGTACATTAGCAGGCTGTGGTGTTGCTACTAGAGAACATTAAATAAGGTCATCCATGCCAGAGACAATAACATTTATGGATCTTGTTTTATAAAAACATCTCCTGTAATATGACAGTTTACTGGTAAATTTTTTTACACAGGAAATCAAAGTATTCTTTCTGCAAGAATTTGCCACACTACAGCATTAATGCAAGATTTTTTTTCAAATGTGTAGTGCAAAAAATCTTCACGTAGAAGAAACTTGATTTAAAGATATTATCTTTCTTTTATGAAACTTGAAATAGTCTATCCTTCATATTCTGTCCACATTTTCCTGACTATAATAACATTAACGGGATGATAAACTCTATTTCTATCTATCAATACCATGGAAAATATTAAGTTTAATGCAGAGGTGCTGAGAAAAATTGTTCGCTAGGCTACAATAGTGTTTTTCTATACCAAATTACAATGTGGTGGCAATATTAGGTGTCCTTACATGAGTCTCTGGTTTATATCTCAAGCCATATCAGTACCGTTGTGAAGATACATATGATGTTTAATGTCAACGGAAAAAAAAATTCATTGTGTCATCTTTACTGAGGACAGATAAAAAAAAGAATGAACCGCAAACCACTGAAAGAATGGTCAGGGCACAGTCAACGTTACTTAGGATAATGCATTTTGAGAAATCTTATAAAGAAACTTAATTTATAGCATTACTTTAAATAGAAGATGGAAGTGCAGATAATTTTTTGGGATAATGTCCTTCAGCACAAGGCTGAATTTTAAGGTAGAAACTTACTGTTTGACTACTGCTGCCTTGATGATAGGGTGGCCATTGATGATGAGCACTTTTATCTGACATCAATGTGGGCAGTGAAACAGCTGAAGGATCAGAGGTCAGCATCACTTGATTAAATTCATTTAGCTTCCTTTGTAAATCCTTTAAGTGCTTTTGCAGAAGTAAGTGCTCTTCACGAGGTATATTTTTCCTGAAGTTGTGAAAAAAAAAAAAAAATTTATAGATTTTTATCATTTATGCTGTAATTTGTTTTAAATTGATTATCATATACTCACTTTAAAATTTCTCTTTCCATTTCTAATTCTTCAATTTTAGCTTTCTGTAGTTGAAAACGATCTCTCAATTTGACTGAAATTTGGCGATATTTTTTTAATTTCTACAGATTATGAAATAAGAAAAAATTAAATCAGTTAATCAAGGAAAAAAAAAATAAAGTGTGATGGAACCAATAGACTCTGAGAAGTAGGATTTCAACTGTAGTTTTGAAGAAAACAAAATACAGCAGTCGCCACTCAATGTAGCCACCTTTAACATGGCCACCTACTTTTTATGGCCACTCCAGTTTAGTCTGAAATTAATGTGAGCCTCTTAAAATAGCTCATTTAAAAAAGCCACCAGTTAATGTGGCCACTTAACATGGTCCCAAGGCAGCCATATTAAGCACTGACTACTGTATTTTATTTCCAAATGTAATTGCACATTTTGATTGATTGATTGATTTATTGCTACCAAAGATAAGGATTGCTACACAGGAATCCCCACCAAGGCACCGAGAACAAAGACAAAAAGACAAATAAAAAAAACATTAAGTATATATTAATGAAATTATTGATAAAATTATGTAATTATATAAAAGAAAATATTATAAAAAACAATCCAAATTACTCTTAGCATTATGCAGTTGATTAAAACAAGATAAAATTTTGAATAATAAATTAAAATTAAAGCAAGGAATATAAAACAATTCTCGATTTCTAAACCGTGTATTACAATTAAAGTTTAAGTAAGCCAAACAAAAAGGACTATCAATCTTTCCATTAATGATATTAACAACAAATTTTAAAATCTCCGCATGAAAGATGTCAACACAATCACAAATGTTCAAATCTTGCATGATCTGAGAAAAGGAGTAAATACCAATTCTAATATAGTGGTAAAAATAAAGTTTTGCGAATAGACTATACACTCCATGAAGAAGTTTTAGAATGGTTCCACACGCAACCGAAAGACTTGTTCCATAAAGGAATTACACGCCTTGTTACGCAGTGGGATAAATGCCTTAACGCATTTGGAGAGTATTTTTAAATTCCTTGTATATACTTTGGATAAAATAAATAATTTGTATGACCCTTATAATTGATTAAATAAATTTCCTTATTTTATATTGGTTGCATCGAATTTGTCCTGTTAAAACTTTTCCCTGGTCGAACTTATGCGGAGGACTGCAAATGTAGGGTAAGGAGAGAGAGGTTGGGAAGACATAAAAGAAAATAATTAAATAATATAGGTGCAGTCAAGATAAAAGAATTTTTAACCAAACAACTTATGCCAAGCCAATAATATGCCACAACCGCAATACCAATCTTTTAAACTCTTACACTATTGAGAGATAAGGGTCAATTCATTTACCTAAAAAGCTTAAAATATCTTGGTATTTCTCACAAAAGAGGTGTCCCATAAAGGTTTGATAGTATAGAAACTGATTCCAACAAGGTACATAATTGGTTTATATTACTACTGATAATGTGGGTTTTTTCTTTTATTTTGTGATATTACCAAAGACAAAATGCACAATCCCTTCTTTTTCCAGGAAAGTACCTGTATCATTTATCTGGATATGCTGCAGAATTTTCTCATTCCACAATTAAATCAAGATCACCACAAAGCATACCTTCTCTTCCAGCAAGACGGTACACTTGCCCCCCCCCCCCCTCCTCTAGGAAGTCAGGGATTACTTCAATACGAATTTACCCAACTAGTGGATTGGTTAAGCAGAACCAGTAATTTAGCCATCTCAGTCCACAGGTCTAATTACTAAGGATTTTATTCTGTGGAATTTTGTTAAAGATATAATGGCATTAAGTCAAGACCGTTTACCGTGGGTGTTGGACTCCGCCAAGCATGCGTACTGTCGCCCCTCTTGTTCATTATCTTTATGGACTGGATAGACAGGGGCAGCCGAGGCGATGAGTGTGTTTGTGTGGGCGACTGCCTGGTGGAGAGGTTGCTCTTTGCTGACGACCTTGTCCTCCTTGGGTCTTCTCACACGAACCTTCAGCATGCGCTAGCGGTTTGCAGTCAAATGTGAAGAAGCTGGGATGAAGATCAATGTGGCTAAAACTGAGGTTCTGGTCCTTTCAAGACAGCCTGCTCAGTGCGCTCTCCATGTCAGTGCGCTGGGGAGCCTCATTGAGACAGGTGGAGAAATTCAAGTATCTCGGGATTGCATTCACGAGTGATGGACGGCAGGAGAAAGAATTGGATGCTCGGATCGGTGCAGCACGCTGTGTCAGACGTGAACTGTGGCAATCCGTGGTAAAGAAACGCCAGCTGGGTAACAAAGCCAAGCTCTCCGTCCAAATCTATCTTTGTCCCCATTCTCACCTATGGTCATGAGGCTTGGGTAATGACCGAAAGAGTGCGAACGCGAGTACAAGCGGCCGAAATGAGAACTTTTGAGAGGTGTGGCAGGTGTTACCCTACTAGATAGAGTGCACAGCAGCACAATAAGGGAGTCTTTAGGTGTTGAGCCGATACTTCTCCGCATTGAGAGATCTCAGTTGTGCTGGTATGGCCACATGATATGGATGCCACAAACTGGTCTTCCTAGGCAGTTGTTATTTTCCAAGCCAGTGGGTAAGAGACCAAGGGGTCGGCCTAGAACCAGATGGCTAGATTACATGGAGAATCTGGGTTCGATTCGCTTGGGTATTATCAGGGAGGACATGCACCTGATGGCGGAAGATCGCGATCACTGGAGATCCTCCATAGGGCTGCTGCCCCCGCGTCCGTAATAAAAATCTGACTGAATGATAGTTTCATCGAACCAAAATGACCACTGAGCCAAAAACTTTATGTTCTTTTTACACAGGGAGTAATCACCAATTACTGTACAGTAAGACCCGGACTAATTGATTCCTGGAAAGTGTGATGTAAGTCGAAACATCATTTCGTATAACAATACACTTGTTTAAAAAATTGTGCTTGAATATTCATCTGACCAAAATTAGAGAAGTGCATGTATAGTAATGCAAATACATGTTTAGAAAAAAATATATATATCCAAGAAGCTTATTTTGTAATCTTTATTTAAAAAAACTAGTTAAGAGATGTCTGAACAGAAGCTTGACTTTTTTCGGTCTACAATTGTCTGTAGCACTGATACAAATTTCTTATTCCTCTATTTACACGAGAACTGCATTCAGAGTCAGGACCATTCTCTTGAAAAATAGTCATAGCAGCTTTTAAGTGGTAAAAGCATCAGAAAGCGCTGCTCATGTCAATGCTTTGACTGGCACTCCCTCATCTTCATCAGCAGACACATCTTTTCCTAAAATTCCTTCTCTACCATCTTCATTAGAAAGATCATCTAAATGCATATGTCTAAATTTAAGCTCAGAGCTTTGTTTATCACAATTGGGTAGTTTGCATGATGATTCACGATAATAACTGAATACTGTTGCATTTTTTATAATTTTTTTGAGAAAGAAAATCACATTTTTTTGATGTAAGTGAAAACAAGCGTCGTAATACCGAAACAGTGGTGTAAATTTTTAAATGACGTAAGTGCTATGACTGATTTCCAAAATTTTACTCTTTTATACACTGTATGTTCTTCTGACACAACTTAAAACTTAATGCATTAACTGAACTGACAATAAACTTACCGCTTTAAAAATGTGATTCTCTTCGCAGTGTTTCGCACGTGTTTCTGTCAACTGATGCTCCAGTGAAGAAATTCTCTTCTGAAATTGTGAAAACTGTCCCATTGCCACCTGCTGATTAGTGATAACAGATTCTGGCAATGATTGATTTTTAATTATCTCTTTCTGGTTCTTCTGTAAAAACATGTTAATAATAATAAATAAAATAAAATAAAATAAAATAAAATAAAATAAAAAAAAGAGATGTAAGGACCTTTCTAAATATTCTTAATGTAACAAAATTTAACCTCCTAAGACCCTGCATTCATTTAATAGATGGTAGTTTGAAGAATTTAATTTTTGGTTTAATTGGTTTGTAATAAGTTCCTGCTTACACATATTATAGCAATCTAAGTTTATTATAGTAAAGAGGTTATTTAAAACAATACAAAGTTTAGTTATCTCCATTAAATTACAACTAACTCCCCTTGGAGGACCATTTGCAGATAATAATTTAGTTCATATCAAAGCCTTATTAATTACCATTTGAATTGTATCAATACTACCGGGACTATATAGTGGTTGTCTATATTCTTGTTGTGCCGCAATTCTTTATCAACCAAATTTGCTACTCACTCTTTTATAGCTACCCCACCCTTCAATTGGCGAATTACTAATTTAACAAATGATCGTTAGACCAACAAGCAGCTAAAACTTCAAATTTCTTTATTTAATACATAAAATAACGGGTATATACCGGGTCTTTATAATTAAAGTTCCATTTTGACATGGCCATAAAAAAAAAACTACTGGACCAAAAGCTTTAATACTTGGTAATATTATACAAAGGTGGCTTGGGAGTTCATACCCACCCAAAAAAAAAAAAAAAATTAGTTCAAAAGGTCACCACCAGCATGGAATGGCGCTCTATGCAATATTCGTATACGAAATTAGACACGAAGACGCAGGTTAACAAGTCTTTAATCGTTACTAAAAATAATTTTAGTCATGTAACTAATTTTAGTAACGATTAAAGACTTGTTAACCTGTGGCTTCGTGTCTAATTTCGTATACGAATATTGCATAGAGTGCCATTCCATGCTGGTGGTGACCTTTTGAACTAATTTTTTTTTTTGGTGGTTATGAACTTCCCATGCCCTCTTGTATAATATTACCAAGTATTATAGCTTTTGGTCCAGTAGTTTTTTTTTATGGCCATGTCAAAATGGAACTTTAATTATAAAGACCCTGTATATGACTGAATGATCTTAAATCTAAATACTAGTGTTAGCAGGTTATATGTTCAATCGCAAAATGAAATAAAATATACTGGAGATGAATGCTCTTGTAATTTAAATGACGGGGTCAACCAATAGGACTAATACTACATAGTTAATTAAGTTCAATCACTGAAATGCCACTCGCATTACCTATTAATAATGTTTATGCTATACGTGAGGGCCCAAAATAAAATTGTACTTATCTTAATCGGTTCTGAAGCATACTGAAGTCTACAATGACTGATGATGAGCTGACTCTCGTTGTTCACTGGTGCTCTCGACATGTTCCGTTCACTACAGCACGTACACACTCTCAGTATCTGATTACACCAGGAAGCCTCCTTTTTAATTGACACTGGCTCTTTTACTCAGACTTGTTTGGTTTGGTTTAATTAGAATTTTTGGCGTCGACTACTAAGGTCATTTTGCGCCTTTTTCACAAGTTATTTCTGTACGCAGTCTGGGACAAACACAAACAGCCATGCCCACGGCGGGATTCGAACTCACGACCAGGTGGACTCGATAACTAGAAAGCCTACGCCCTAGCCCTCTCGGCCACCTGGCTGGCACTCAGACTTGTAGTCTTCTAGGTTGGTATTGATGTGGATCAACAGAACTCTACTGCTCCAGCCTTGGATATCCATGTACAGATCCCTCGTCAACGACAGCCCTGCTCGTCGTTGGCCAACACCTGCCAGTTAATACGCCTACACTGTCCGCAGTGTCCGTGTCTCAGAATGAATGGTGTTCCTTGTCAGACACACAGTAAGATAACATAGGTATTTGTTAATGGCACCCCACTGAGCTGTCTAAGCTTGTGAACTCATCACTCTTGGCACTCAGCTTGTCCGCCACACATCATAATAATGCCGGTCGCTCTGTTCGTGCATTCACCCAGTCGATCGCTAAGCAAGTGCCATCTCCAGCACTATTCAATTCTTGAATAAAATCAAAAAAATCATCTAATCTGCTGTTGTCTCTGGTCACAACTGTTTTATATGACCTTTCTCTTCATGCGTATTCTCATTTTCATTGATACTTATTTATCAAAGATCAGAAAACATGATCACTAACTTCACGATATAAGTCCATGCTGCTTCCCCTCATTTCACTGATACCCGCCGACAACAACGTGTTTCTTCACACTCTCGAGTTTTCACACATTGTTTTTGACCCCTGCCTTTGATTTTATATCCCGTCGGCAGTTCTCTCTCTCTCTCTCTCTCTCCATATTCGACAACTTATAGCTGCCTCATTTCATTGGCTCTTCTGTTTTGTATTCTTGAAACAATTCCCGTGCTCAAGGGGTTCACCCTGTCTCGCCTTTCAGCAAATGTAACGTGTTGCTAGGCAACAACGCAATCAATAGCTCCCCCCCCCC
>JAHWFO010055030.1:118103-172815 GCA_023313115.1 Rhysida immarginata | reverse complement strand
TTTAAATTCTTAAGCAACAAATCAGTCTAACATCACTTGTTTTATTTCTTGTTATGAATAAACAATCATCTGAAATTAGTGATATAAGTTAATCGTTTGGCATCCCTATCCCGTTCACATCCCTAAACTATGTTACCCCATTCTCATCTTTGTTACTTGTATTTCTCCCCCCCCCCCCCAAATATTTAACAAGATGATTCTAAAATTCTGTACATTTAATAAAGCAGATAGATTTATTAATCTGTAATAGTAAACTCTGTTCGCTACAAGTTAAATAAAAAAAAATTGGATTAATCTTTGATATTTATGCTGAACAACAAATAAAATAGATATGGCCCACAGCAGTAGAACTAAAAAAATTTATTTATTAAATTCATTTAAATTGATATCAGGTCATTGCATATCAAGGGCCGGATTGCAGAGGTCATCTTTAATGGCCCTCTAAAGAGGACACCTTCACACGTGCTATTCGAAATAACCCCAATTGCAATCCAAATATTGTTGCCAATGATTTGGCAGCTTCTCCAGCCTCTCCAATAGAATACATGGTCACGGGACTCAATAAACTCCCAGAATGCGTTTTCGACGTCTGCTTGGGTTAGGAATGTTTTCCTCCAGAGAAAATTGTCCAGGCTCTGGAAAAGACGGTAGTCGGTAAGGGAGGAGTCCAGAGAGTACAGGGGGTGTGGAAACACCTCATAGCCCAAAGCCTGTAGCGCCTGCACGGTTGCTCGTGCAATGCGCGGGCGCACGTTATCATGCAGCAGAAGGACGCCTTTGCGATGCACAAGTGCAGGTTGTTGCTGACGCAGTTTTGTGTGCATACAATGTAGTTCACAACAGTAGGTCGCAGCGGTGATCATCTCCCCCTGCTGCAGGAAGCTGTAATGCACTACACCACAGATGTTCCACCAAACTGTTACCATGAGCTTCCTGGGGTGTAACAGGGGTTTAGGGAACTGTCGCGGGATGGTTCATCAGCATCCAGCCACTGTGCTGACCGTTTCCTATTGTCGTACAGGAGCCACTTCGCGTCGCAGGTGACAATGCGATCAAGAATCCCCGCTTCTTCATGGCGCAAAAGGAATTCCGTACACACCTCCAACCGACGCTCTTTTTGGTTTGCCATAAGTTCATGTGAGACCCATTTGTCCTGCTTTTAACTTTGCTGATGGTCCTAAGGTGTCTACTGACAGTCGACGCTGGTACAGCATGATCCCCTGCAAGGTCCTGAACAGTTTTTGACGGGTCCTCTTCCACAGATCGCTTCAGATCAGTGTTATTCAACACGTTGGGCGGTCTGCCGCATGGCTCATTTGCCAGGTCTGTCACTGCTGCCCGGAATTTTCGGAACCAACGTTGGACAGTACATTCGTTTATGGTGCCTACACCGAATACCTTATTGATGCATTGGATGCAGTGTGATTCAACCTGAACTCGTAATGCATTATCACACGTAATTTGTATGAAGTCATGACTATCTTCGCTTGGGTTCAAACGCTATTAAATATCATCGCAGACATGCAAATTTCAGGCAGCTGCTCGCTGATAGGTTTATCTCTGGGAATGTACCACTTTGTTATGGGCACTTGCTACTAAACGTGGAAACCGTGCTGAAGCACAGAACCCACCTCAAAATCCGACATTTCATATGCAACGACCTGATACATTCGGCCAAAGGTAACCCTACAAGATGGTATTATCACAAATTGCATAGGTGCCCAAAATGCTAATACTCTACAAAATTGATAGGGGGTTTAGTTTATAACTGTCACAGCAGAAAACATTAAGTTTTTAAAACATGATTATAGTGTTTTATGCATCTTTTATTAGTTTTTTTTTTTTCAATAAACACATCGGTTTTATATTTTATTCTTCTTTGTTTGTTTTTTTTTAATGAAATGCCCACAATTTGTTACCTGTGTGAAAATAAGGGAAGTAGAGAAGATAGTATGGCCAATTTTTTAGTAGTACACATGTATAAAAAACATGCACAAAACCCACAGTGAAAAAGTTCATGCAGACTCTATAGTTTACTCACAAGCACAACATGGACACAGCCAACAATGTGTAAGTAGGTTTAACTTGCACTGTGTGAGGAATTCTTGCATTTTAAGACATTTAAAACCTTTTTTTTCCCTCCGTACATTTGACCATGTATAGTTTCAAATATAAAACATTTATACATATATCATGTCATCAAATGAAAAATTAATGGGCAAAAATCGCCAAGAGAAGCCTTTCAAAAATTTTTACTAACCGAAGTAGAATTCGGAATCCTGCCAAAACAGCATTGGAATTGATTTCATGTTGGAATGGACCGTATTTTACTGGGTATTGGTACTGTATTTGTATATGGATCTCATTCAAACTAATCAAATTCATAGAAATATTGTATCATGTAATCTTTGTAGTGGTCATGTAGCCTCGTTTTCAACTTACTGGTTAACTCCAAAACCTGATAAGTCAAAATTTTTGTTTGGTCCACTGATGATTTGAGTTATCAGGGTTCGACTGTACTTATGAAACAACCGAGTACATTTCTTTAATTGTTTAATAGTAATTATTTTGAAATAAAATAAAACTGAAAAGAAAAAAATGTTTATATCATACCAATGGATCATTTTTATAATCTTCTAGCTGCTTTTGGGAGTGTTGATACTGCTCTCTCAGTTCTATTATTGTCTTTTCCATTTCTTGTTTTGTTTCAAGAAGCTTCTTGTTTTCATGAAGCAAGTCTACATAAGTAGCTTTATTTTTTTGAAAATCGTCATCTGCAGGATCAACAATGTCTTGTTTTGCTCTGTCAAGAATGAACAAATAAACCTAAGTAATGAGTAACTAACATCAAAAACAGACTTCTGTCTCCAAGATAGAAATTGAGATAACCAGTTTTAGAAAAAGGCTTTAAATTCACCTTTGAAGATTTCAAAGAGGGAAATATAGGACAATCTTTGTGCTTTCATCTCCCTTGATATATGAAAATATGCCAAATGGAAGGCAAAAGCATAAAGATTATACAATAAACATAAGAAAAATATACAATTGTGTTTAGCAATAAACTAAATATTTTCATCAAACACACGCTTGAGTAAATAATTTAAATTTCACATTTCAATATTATTACAAGCATGCAACAGTATGAAACTGTCTTACTTTTTTGAGAATGAAAAATATCGGTGCAATATTGTGGCAAGGAGAAGAATATATGAGAAACAATACAGAGAATAAGAACGTGCTTGTGCCAAAAAATAGGCAAGAACAAACGAGTTCTATGAGAGAACTGAATGGATACACAATAGCAGTAAATACATAAATCTTAGTTATTAAGTATGTTTGAGAGGTAAGAAAGTACAGTGGATGCCGCTTAATGTGATCAGTTGGTTATTGTCATCATTTTTGTGCAGAATGGAATGGTTATATACAACACACTGAAAATCCATTGTTTATTGTAATCAAAACTTCAGATAATGTTATCAAAAATTACCCTAAGTTAAGCTTTTACACAGAAATCCCACTGCAAAGACTCAAATCCTGGGAACCAATCAAAAAGGTCAATTATAAATGCCTTCATAAGAAGCCTCTATTTAAGCCAATGCAGTCAATCTGAGATTTTGGCCAATCATCGAGCCAAAGAATCACGTGCTATTTTATTTATTTATTTATTTATTTATTTATTTATTTATTTATTTGTTTGTTTGTTTGTTTTTTGAGTGATCTGACTCACAGTAGCCCGTCGATCGCCCCGTATGGCTCTGATGAGGTGACATGACATCCATTCGTCAAACCCTTGTGGTCCTCCTGTGTGGCAGTTTATGCGTGTGGAAACGGTGTCTCTGCAATATTGAAAATCCACCCTAGACACTTCTGACCTTGGAAACCAGAATTCTTGTGTTCTCTCCGACATGCTATGACCCATCCGTCTTGAACCGATTATCATCCAACAATCGGATGATAAGTCTGTTAACTCGCAAATTACTGCCATGTTTACTATGCACCTGCCTGTAACAGACTGCTCAGATATCGTGTCTACACTAATGCCATATGTCACAACTGGCCACAACATTTGGGACCATACACTGCACATCTTCAAATGGGACAACCCTTCCCGTGACTTTTGGCCACTCACTTTATTAAAACTCAAATTTCATTGACTCACATTGATAATTTTAATTATTTTGTTAATAAGAAATTCCCAAAAGGAGGGAGGGTAAACTGCCAGATTACTGCTCAGAATGGAAACTTGGGAATTCTAAATTCAGCTAATTTAGATTAGTTTTATCAAGGTAAATTAAATGAAGACATGCAAAAGAATGCTGCCCAATATCACTGAAGCAACAGTATTGAATGGGAAGGGAGATGATGATTATAATGGTCACTTTCCTCTAATACCAATGGATTTGGCTTTCACAGGTGTTGCCTAGTTATATATCTATGTATTTCTTACTTTAAAATTTTCATTGTTTGCTTTGGGTCAATTAGAGAGTTAAAAAAAAAAAGACACTGGCCAATCAATTGTTAATATCAGTCGCTCAAGTGCTGTGGTATCATGATGTTTTCCCATGGTTTTAGTATATTCAAGAGTGTTTAACCAAATCTTTTGTTCATTTATTCAAAGAAAAATTTCACACAATAGGTGTTTAACAAAGAAATAAATTATCGTGGAAAAAAGGGTTTTCTATTCAAACGAAGTTTAATGAGGCCGTACAATTCATTATGACAAAAATGTCATACTGATATTGCCATACAGATACTGATACTGCCACCAATTGTAATAAATATTCTGTATGTCATGCTTCCAAATATTTAAGAATAAGAAGATCGCTGAAACAAATTATTATGATGCTCCTTTGCAAAAACCACCACAAAATTAATAAAATGAGATAAAATAATAGAATAGGAATATAAAATTTACCGTATTTATTCTACTATAAATAGCATATAATGTACATCACAATACATTAATTATACTGTATATACAATGTACAGTTCATTATACATTACATTAATCACTTTCTATTTGAATTTCCTGTCGCTAAAAGTTAACATGAAAATAACTTCTAAAAAAAGATGGCAACTTCAAAATGGCCTCGATCTGAAAGTTGCATTCTGTCCTGATGAAGTTTAAACGAAATTAGCATATAAACTACATCAGAGTGATTTAATTATAAAATATATACAATGTACAGTTCATTATACACTACATTAAATAGCTTTTTTTTTTAAATTTCCTGTCAGCACAAGCATAATCATAAAAGGGAAGTAGCATAACTTCCTTATGCTTATACGTTGACATAGAAGAAAATAATTTTTTATTACTGAAGATTTAATGCTTATCTGAAACCAATTGTTGTATATATTTCTTTATTAGAGTTAAAAGTAAACTAAAAATTTAGTTTACAATTTTTGATGAGATATTTGTAGAAAAACTTGCAAGTGGAAAGAAAAAAAAAATTATGAAACTACACGTGTTCCAAACAAATATTCCTTTTATTACAACAATTAGAGTGGTAATAAAATGAAAAAAGAAAATAAAAATTCCATGGCGCGAACAATAAAGTGTGCAGTCACTCCAAATTCTCACCACGGGAGTAAAACTGTGGTGCTGCTGCAGTTTTGGCTCCAATCACAGGAATTGTTTTGCAGTTTGGGTCGTTTATTTAATTTGATTTAAAAGATATTGTAGAACAAATATTATTTATTTTTTCTTTGTTATGTAGTTAAATAAATTGTTAATGAAAGTAAGTATATTTAAAAAATAAATTGAATAAAAAAAATCAAATAGATGCATAATTATAGTACATGTACCATCACAATCATGATTATGGTGCACAAAATGTTTCTTTAAATTTATAATTAATTTATTAAAAAGAAATGAACACTGAGTCGTAAGATTCTGTAAAAAAAAAAGACTTTTTGTATAGAGTGAAAGTGATAATAGGGGCTTAGAAGACGTCTTAAGCCTAGTACACACTAGTTGCAAATGCCCGTTGCGTTACACCGGATGGAAACAAGTGTGGACGGTTTGCTTGTGTTAAAATATGCCTCGAAGCAAGCAACAGGCACGATCGCTCGGAAGGCGGTTTTTCTCCGACACATCAAAGGATTGAAACGACACTGGTGTGGACGGGGAGCATTTCTTTTCCTCCTTCCTTAACCTTCCCCCTCCCTATAGCCCCCTTTCCCGTGTTTAAATAAAATCAGTGATTTTATTTTTATTCATTTAAAGGAATAAATAAATACGAGTTTAGTCTTCTCAATTTTTTAATAGATTTATTTTTTAATTTATATGTTTATATAAATGATAATTTATCTATTCTAAAATACAGTATATCTCATTTATCTATTTATTATTTTAAAATATATATTTCATTTATTTATTTACTTATTTATCTATTTATTTATTTATTTAAAAAAATATCTTATTTATACATTGAAATATAATTTACATTTATACAAATATAAATTAACGATTGTAATGAGTTAATGAAATATTTCTCATTGTTGTTTAAGATGTTATGGGAATATAAAGTATTACAGAAGTGAACTGTAGTTTTGAAATATGTATTATATAAGTCAAAATCTCTGGGCAGTTTCTGTATATTTTTATATTATTTTCTTTAATTCCAAAATATTAAACCTTTCAGTGATGGAAATCGCCTTCCGAAATTTCATGTCATTTTTAGCAATTTTAGGGCCGATTAAAGATAACAGAAATTTAAAATCTGTTGGGTGCATCCAAGCGAAATTTTTGTACATTCCACTCACACTCTGAAATCTTAAATCACCCAAAAGATTCGTGCCACAATACGCCTTCCTAGTAGTATGTTGTTTACTAATCCACCATGCTGAGATTTCCTTTTTATTTTATTTTTTTTCATAAGCTTATGATAGAAAAAAACTGTAGTTAGATATGGATTTAGCACAAAATAAGCATAAGAATCAGCACTTAACGTTAAAGAAGTTTTTAAAAAGTTACTTTTTGTTGGCCCATGTAATTCACACTGAAATCGATATTTTTTTATCCCATAAACTGCAATGGATTTGAACATTCAATAGATTAATTCGAAGTCATCGTGTAGGATCCAAACGAGAGACTGTCTACATTATGGGAGAACTTGCAAATTCATGCCCCTCCCCCCTTTGGAGGGGGATACCTAAGAAAGGGGTTCTTCCTGATAGTTGCGTTTCCACGAGTTTCCTCATTTCCTCAAGTAACGAAACAGGTGTGTACGCACATGTGTTTGCAGCGTTGCGTTACAGGAAATAGCGTAACGCAACGAGCATTTGTAACTAGTGTGTACTAGGCTTTATATAGGGCCCTCCGGGGGGGGGGGGCCGAAATACGTAGGGAGGGAAAGTCAAAGACACTGAAAGAAGCTGTAGAAAGCCCCTTGACAAATTAGAGAATAGTTGGAGGGAGAGGGGAGTGGGGGAAAGGTAATGAAAGAATGGTGCCTTTGCGAAGGTTAATGTCATTATAGGGAATTGAATTTCATGAGAAAAGGAAGTTATGAAGAATATAAAGAGTAACGTCCTGTAAGGAGTGGCCACAAGAATTTAAGTGTTTAGCGACTGTATTTTGTTCACCCTCTATTTTGTATTATATCCAGAATAGTTTTTATTTACTGGGTAGAGAAGTGAGGAGGGATGTTTGTAATGCAGTGAAAAGTAAAACAAATAAAAAATTTGCAAAATTGCTCTCTTAATATTTGAACTCATCTCTGATTGTACTTGAACTGTTATTTATTTTTTAAGAGTATAATTGTGTTTTAAATTTATTAATAATAAAAGGCAATAAAGTTTAATAAACACACAATTGAAATTTTATTTTTGATATGTTGTCATTCATTTTAGATTTTATCACTTTGTAAATAAGTTAACAGGAAAATAAGCTTGGAGCCAAAACAGTAGTGGCACCATCATGCGATGGAACATAGAGAACTACAAAGTTTCACTACTTCCCTTCTGTGATTATGGCACAAGCTAATAAATAACTTTTGAAAAAGATGGCAACTTCAAAATAGCCTCGATCTGAGGAAGTAGATCTGATGAACATGTCTATTTATATGATTTATTTGTGTTGTATTAAAATTTTTTCTTGTTAAATAAAATCATAAATGTAGATCTGCAGCATTAATGTTTAATGATTTTATTTACAGCTTTTTTCAATGAAAAAAATGTAATTTTTGATCCTTAAAATAATTTTTCATATCAATAAAAAATATAGTTTCGTGAAAAATAAACATTCACAACAATAAAATAATATGTATCTGCATAATGGTCGACTTTGCTTGTAAATATTATAAAATAAGGACTTCTGAAATTAGCAAAGGGTAGAATATTTAATTGCCTACGCGTTTCGTAATAATTACATCTTCAGGGAAACAATACAACTACAATTGAGGCTGATATATTACGTAAATGCTGCATATTTTTGTTTTCCTTTTTCTTCCTTTTCTGTAATATCTTCAGAATCAATAATATATTCAGAAACAAAGGCTTAAAAATTGGATATAGAACAAGAAACAAATGTGAATATGTGCTAAACCCGGACAAAAAGAAGGATGACCAAGAAGATCATTACAAATCTTGCGGTGTCTATAAATTAACATGCAAGATTTGTGGAGGTTTTACGTAGGATCTACGAAAAGATCATTTAGAGAACGGTATGACGACCATCGCAGATCGTGGGTGAATGGAGATCGTAAATCTGCATTCGCGACACATCTGATTGAAAAGAAACACCCATTCGCCGAAATCCAAGAAATTATGAGTACTATGAAACATGAAAAAGACCAGAGACGAATCCTCACGTTGAAAACTTTAGAAATCAGAAAACATGTACTAGCAAGAGAGGCGTTACTTTTAAACAACCAGACAAGTTTTATAAAGAACCCGATCCTGGATGTAGTAAATGAAGTGATCAACAGCAAGAATCAAAATCGGCCACGTGAACAATAAATATCGATTGTTGGAATATCGATTATCACGATGATTACTCTGCTTCTAAGAGCCTTTTAGTATTGTTATCTAACGATTTTGTCTTTATTTTTGTTTTATTTTTATTTTATTTTATTTTCTATGAACGGCTAACTTATGATTATATAATTTATCTACACATGGCAGTATGAGTCATGAACTATGTAATTCAGACGAATAACATTCCTTGTCAAACCCCACGGTTGAAATTTGCTTTTCAATTGGTGGGGTATGTCCATAAATTTGTGAACGCGATCAGCCTCAATTGTAGTTGTATTGTTTCCCTGAAGATGTAATTATTATGAAACGCGTAGGAAATTAAATATTCTACCCTTTGCTAATTTCAGAAGTCCTTATTTTATAATAATAAAATAATAGTTGACATCATGATCTGTAAATTAATTTTCAGATCATGGTTCACATCAATAGAATAATTTTTCACATCAATAAAACATAGTTTCACGTCAAAAAAATGTAAATTTGTTTCAATAAAACGTAATTTTATTACAAGAAAATATAACCTAAACTGATCTTTTTATTCAGCAGATTCTTATTGAAAAATTACAGTAACAGTAAAAAAAAAATTCAAATTATTCATATTTTATCATGTGACGAACTGTAAATATAAGGAAGCTCAAGATAACTTCAATGTATTTCTATTTTACTGTGATAGTGTATAATTGAGCACTCACTTTTTTCTTGCTATATCATTGTCTATTATCTTATTTGTAATGCTCTTGTTCTTTTTAGAAATAGAAAATATATATTGTTTCATTATAATTCAAAATATGAATAATTTGAATATTTTTTACTGTTACTCTTATTTTTCAATACAAATCTGCTGAAAAAGAAAATCAGTTTAGGTTACATTTTCTTGAAATAAAATTATGTTTTATTAAAACGAATTTACATTTTTATGACCTGAAACTACGTTTTATTGATGTCAAAAATTATTCTATTGATGTGAACTATTATTTTATTGATGTGAATGTTTATCTTTCATATGAAACTAGCTTTTTTTTAGCAAAACTATTTTATTCATATGAAAAATTATTTTAATGATCAAAAATTACATTGTATTCTTCGAAGAAAAAAAATGTAATAATACAAGACTGCGATACCAAAAGCCTTTACACTTAAATGAACACTTCAAAACACGTACTTGCATTTTGTCTCATTGCATTTTTTTTTCCGTGTTTCATACCAACTTAAAAGGCATGAAATAAATTATATAAATGTACTTATTTCAAATTGTAAAAAATAAAGAGTTTTTTTTTCCTGTATATTCTTGCATATTTTATTTCTCACAACAAGTCAAAAATGGGGACCGCATTATAAAGAGGATAAAATTTTTACTGTTTTTTTGGGCTGTGAAAGTGGAATTGCATTATATAATATGTGCATTAGAGTAGAATAAATCTCTCATAAAACCGCATAATATACAGGATGATTCAGAAAGGTAGGTCAAGCATGAAATACCATGTACAGTTTGTAGCAGGGAACAATATTTTTCCTATAAACGTGGGTCCAGAAATGCATCCTTACAGAGATAATGTAATTTGTACGAAGTAGGAATGGATGTGCGTTACCCGGACGGCAATGGTAGGGTCCATGTAAATTAGGATCTAAACGTAAATTGTTCGTGTTCTCTCCTTTAAAAGAGAGGAAACGAAACATGTAACTCCATTGTCGTACAATGGATCGCTTGGCTAATGCGGAGCTGGCAGACATGCATCTCGTCTACGGTGAGGCATAGGGTAATGCTACTGAAGCGGAAAGGATTTACCAACAGCGTTTTCCAGACCCACATCACCCACATCTTCACCAGAGTTTGCGAGAATCTCATCTGCAGACTAAACACCTGCATCGATGCTCAGGGTTGGCATTTTGAACACCTACTGTAATGTCATTCCTGCCTCGTACAAGTTGCATTATCTCTGTAAGGATGCATTTCCGAACTCATGTTTATAGAAAAAAATTTGTTCCCCACTACAAACTGTACATGGTATTTCATTCTTGACCTACCTTTCTGAATAGATTTTTGCTTTGTTTTGTTTTACTGTTTACTGGAAAAAAATTTCAAATAAGATCTTCAATAGAACCTGAGCTAATTTTGAATTACTTTGTCATGTCCAACTGCCATTGTAATGCTTGCTTTTCCTTCACGTGATGAGAAATCTCTGCCCGGCCTTTTGCCACAACAGCTTCCTGTTCGATATGAAGACGCTCTAATTCTTCAACTCTTGCTTCCAATTCCAATCTAGTGAACAAATAAGTAAATTTAATGAAAAAGGAATTTCATATAAGTTGTAAGAAACTAAATATGTGTTTTTATTTACTTCTCAATCTCTAACTTATGTACGGTTTTCCATTCATCATCTTGAATTGTTTGCAACCTTTGCTGGGACTCTTTCTCCAACACTTCTTTCATTTTTATATGTTGTTGAAGTGACTGCTGAGTTGTTTCTGCTTCAGTACGGAGTGCTGTTAAAAGAAAACAAAAAAAATAACTAATTGACATTGTATAAAAAAATATTAGTACATATTTATCAATATACAGGATAGATCAAAAATCCCCTTTCATAGGAAGCAAAGGCCATGTGTGTCAAACAAGTGAAAATGTACTAAAATATAATAATTTTAAAGGAGATTATTTATTTATTTCCTTTTTTAATACATGCCAGGCCTGCTGATTTAATTTGAATATTGATTCAAAACAAAGAGATATTACTGCAGCCTGGTATCAATCTACATGTTGTTGCTTTGTGAATAAATCTAATTATTATAAACATAAAAGGTGTGGAATACAAGAGGTAGGGTGGAAATGTGTTTCATTCTATTAAAGTATACTACCTACTTTCAAGATCAGCACGTAAATTATCACGTTCACGTTCCAATTCTCCCTTTTGCTTGGCCGATTCCATGCGCACATTTGATAACTCAATCCTGTTCCTATATTCAGAATCCTGAAGTTTGGTGTGCATTTCCCTCAATTTCTGTTGTGAATCTTTTAACTCTGAATTTAAATCATTTTGTACTGAAGAGGCTTCCTTCAATTCTCGTTGCAAGCGATCCACTTGCATTTGTAAAGAAGATTTTTCCACCTAGAAAGTAAATAAAATAAATTAACAATACATAAAATATATACTCTACAATTATTCTGCCACTGTAATTGTCACCATTACTGCTGCCAGTAAGAATGTGCCACAGTATTTGTGGTTTTATACTACCAGAAGCCCTAAAACTGTTAAGAGCATGTAGCTTTTATCTATCTTCAAAAACCACAGAACAAAAACTTCCTACAATTTTACACATTTTTATTTTTACTCTTAAGTAATATAAAAATCTTACTTTCATTTTATTGCTATGAACAATCAATTGTTAAAGAGAAGATAAAGAAACTGAAGAAATTCTTCAAGCATATAATTACAGTGTAGAAACGTACAGTTTATGAGATTTCTGAAGTTTCAGCAGCTGGATTTTCTACTCTGTGGATGGCAGGTGACATGCGGAGAAGCGTTATCCGAACCATGTTTATATGAACTTTTGTTTTCATTTTGCTGTGGGGAATCACTACCAGAAGTTTGTGACAGGGGTTTAGATATATCCTGTTTAATAATAAGAATATACAGGGTGAGGCATTTTTCTTGAGACAACTGAATATCTCGGAAACTAAGCATTGTACGAAAAAAACGTCCAAAATCAAAAGTGAATTATTTCGTGGGGGAAATTCATTAGTTAAAAAAATTCATACTATTATTACTTAAAAAAATGTTAATATCATGGTTAACTATTTTTATAAAGTTCATTTACAGTTGTTCATTCATACTGTATTACGGTCATTTCTTTTGCATTCCTTCTATAATAATTACGAAAAAATAACGACAGTGAATTGGAAAACTGAGATTATGTTTAAAAAAATGTTACATTTAACTTTTATATACATTAAGGGAAATTTCAGGAAAAAAAACATCATGGCTGCCATGGGAATGTTACCGCTGAGCCACTTTAAGCTATTAACTTTAACTGCAACAATGTAAGTATTTCTACTTAATCTGAATTGGTAAAAAACTTAATGATTTTTTTCCTCTGCAAATTTTGAGAAGTGCATCGAATGGCTTTGCATGAGAGTTTAATTTGAAGTAATCTACTCGTACAATTTTTTTTCATCAAAATCGGTGAGTCAGAGTACTTGGAGTCTACTTGTCAGACATTTTTTTTCCCCTCAAACTTTTTTTGCCTTCATGTTTTTTTATTTCATTTTCCTTTTTTATTCCAAAAGTCAAAAAAGTGATTTTATTATTTTTTATTTCTGAAATGGAATTTGAAAAGCTTCAGCCATTTTTATTCCACCGAACCTGAAAGCTGACCTCCATCTTCATGAAAAGGTGTACACGTGCGAAGCACTTTTTTTTTTCAGTTGTTCAATAAAAAGCCAATTGGGTGGAATTATAAAATCGTTTGTAATGAGCCAATTCCATAGGTAAAAATACATAGTAGGAGATAAAAAAAGAAGAAAAGACAAGAAATTCAAGCTAAAAGTATATAAAAATTGAAAGGTACTTTTTGTTTTTTGTATTAAATTCTTAAATTGCAACCCAAAGGAAAAATAAAACTGGAAATAATTGAAAATGGGGCAGAATAAACACACGTTTTCAAGTTTCCCCAGAAGAAGAAATCCAATGGGTTCATGTCAGGAGAACAATTTTCTTCAGACGTTTCTTTGAATTGCCGTAACTTTTCTTCTACTACATGACACCTTCAAACCATTATACTATAGAAAGAAGGATCTTCGACCCCATGTTCATATGATATCTTCTGCTTGTTTTGGTCCCTGGAACATATCCTGAAAGTCTGTATACAACATTCAGAAACACCATGTACAAGCGACAGCTTAAACGAAGAAACATTGTTGTTTATTATTATTGTTGCAAAGAATATAATGTTTAATTTCTGAATTGGTAGCAAAGCCAACATGAATTAAATCTCTTAATCCATTTGGCTTTGGAGATGGTAAATAAAATACGCAAAAGTAAAATGTACAATGATATTAGAGGCGCATTTGAGGTGGCATAAGGAGTGGGACCGTCACTGAGCTCTGCAGATGGAAAATGTGGTAGGAAACATTAATAGGCATACGCATAAAAATATATTTCGAAAATTTTAAGTATATTTACAGATACTCATTTTTTTTTTTTCGATACCACAATATTATCGAATAACCGATACCGACACTGCCAATATCGAATGAAAAATATCGATACTTAATCATATCAGTAATATCGCAACATCCCTAGTCATAGTGGATGGTCCCGGAGAAAGAACTGGATCAAGAAGCAGAGGAAGCTATGATTCTCGTGGGGGAGGGGCACCATAAACAGGGCTGGGCAAATGCCGGGGAGGGTGGTCGTCAATCAGTGAAAGTGGGAACAGACCACACACCATCACAGAGGCCGTTGGGCTCCCAGCTTCCTCCCAGAACCCTGTTGGGTCCTCAGCGATGGGCCTGGGCTTGACCCACAAGCTGGTAACAAGAGCGAGGAGGCAAAATATATAAAGGTAGTATCGAAGCAGTATTCATACCTTTCTTTTCTTCAACTCAAACTCTAAAAGGAAGTGTGCCCCCGCGAGAAACGCAACAGCATATAAGTTTGCTGAAATCTTGAGATCGGTGATCTTCCCCTCACCTTTCTTAAATCGTTTTCTGTATTAATGTTTCAATATTCCATAAGTAATAAAATTAACTTTAATCACTCAACGTGATAGATTATTTCAAATCGACACTCAACAAAAATTACTGTTGTAAATTTGTTAATACTAAATGTTTAGAATGCATTTCTAAGTTCAATATAAAAATCCATGCAAGATGAAAAATATGTTATTCAATTTAAAATCCAAAGATTATAACTGTTATTAATCACTGAAACACCATACTTTGTTCAATATTGTCAAGACAGAATCACATATTTCTGGCAGGATTGGTGAATGGAGTAGGCAGAAGAGTTCCATGTAAATAATAAAAAGAAAAGGAAATTATTTGGTACTTGTGTAGATAAGCAAAATCATCCAATAGGCACAGTGATATAAATAGTGGTCAAAACAGTCTCTCGATCTTTTCTATTCCTCTTTAACTTTTTTTAGGTGTCCAAAATGTTAAATAACCATTGGATTTCACTTACAAGGGAATCCCACATAGCCTATCCGTGCACTTTTTTTGTGCACAAGCACACTGTGGAAGCGATAGCGTTGCGTGGCTCTCCGGAAATGCAGAGTTCAATAAACATGGTGGAAAGAGAGGAAGCAAACTTGTTAGCAGCGGTCGCCAAAGAATTGCACTTAGAGCACTGTTATTAAGCATAAAACCTTAATTTTGCTATACAATTATTCGTCTCGAAATAATTTATAAGATGAGGTGAGCATCCATGAATACTATTTTTATTTAAAATTATAAAGCGCCGCGATACATACTTCCTCACCAACGCAACATATTACTCGGCGTTGCACATGAAGCCGGCCCAGTGTTTGATTACCGAATTACTTAATAAAATGAAATAATAAATTAAGGAAATGGTTATTAATTACTATAGACATTTTTCACTGGAAGACAATTAGCTAATTGTAATAATCTATTTTTAAAAACTAAGTTTGTTTAGAAAGTTGAGAATCCATTCAATTGTCGTCTGCTGCCTAAATCCACTGATTTCATGTAAAGTGGATTCGTGCATATTGCTGATTAGTGGAAGAAAAAAGTTCCGTTAAGCGCATTAATACACACAGACTGCTTTAACAATTGCGACCTTGTACGGCTATGGATCAAATTTTTTCGTTTTCGCGGTTTATTTTGAAAGAAACAAAATTCCGCACTTTGTTATTCTGCAAGCATCTATAGTAGCTTCAGTTGAGTAACATATTCGGTGGCCGGGCAGTACTTGAAATTTTTATCGCCAATGGTTTAGCCAATAAAGATTTTCTTTAAGCCAGACTCTCATGTTTTTAGCCAAATTTAAAATTAAAAAAAATTATGAAGCATTTAAAATTAAAAAAAAAAATTAATCACATGATAATCGCCATATTTTAAAATTTTCCATATAAATAGAATTAGCGAAGTATGTTCGCCAAATGTGATTGTTTATTCGTCAGATTAGTTGAACTGTCGCCACTGGCGATTAGGCGAGCGGACTGCGTGGATACTGATATTTCAATTTGGTGGAAATCTGTGACATACATGTTCGAGGGATTCCCTTGTTAATAGGAGATCAGCATACTAAGGCTTTGCTTGGTTTTCCAAGCTTGTTAGTAAAAGGACATACACAAACATCCATGCCCTCAGTAAGATTCGAACCCACATTGTCAAACACTCAATTATAAAAAATAACATTCGCATTATGTTTATTTTATCTCTTCCATCAGACCCCACTCCCACCCCATAAAAAGCAAAATTAAACAAAACAGTAAAAAAAGTCATTGTATTCCATACAAAATGAATGACCACTTCACTACCGTATCAGTGCAGTCTCACATACTGTAGCTTCTCTATACAATTACCAATCATTGATATCTTTATACTAATTTTTAATTCTGTATATTTACTTCAATTGCCCTCAGATTAGCTGCATGTTCTGCTAATTGTTTGGTTTGCAGTCGCTGCAAACTTTCTGTATGGGACAAAGACTGTTCCTTCTGGAGTCGTAAATCTTCATTGTCATTTTGCAGTAGCTTTAGTCGATGCTTTAATTCTGCATTTTCATTTTGTAATTCCTTTAGGAGTGAAACATCCTGGTTCTTTTTTTGTGCATTTAAAGTTGACTGCAAGTTGTTCCGTTCTTGAGCGAGCCTCATTACCTAAAAAAGAAATGCCAAATAATGATTTTGCAACCAAAATAAAAATAAATAAACAATGTCAAAAGGATAGAAATAAAATAAATTGCAAAGACTGATATGATGAGCAAATAAAATGATACTTCTGACATGCATGATTGTCTTTTCCACAATACTCTATTTTAAATATCATGACGGATGTAGAAGAAAAGAAGGACGAGACACAAAAACCCTGGAATAACACAAAAATTGAATACAGGATCGTAATACCCTGAAAAAAGCCTATGTTTCGGATACAGATATCCTTTGCCAAATGTCAAAATATCACGGCATCATTTTTAATGAGTTTTAAGCATTAATTAATAAATACAGTCCATAAAGCAATCCTATGAATGTATTTAAAAAATCTTGAATTAACACACACATTTTGATCCGAGATCATCAACAGAGTCAAAATATACAGTGGTACCTTGCATAACGAACGCTTCGAACAACGAACAATCTGCATAACGAACGCAGGTTCAGGGCGAAAATCGACTCACGCAACAAACCATGCCCCACGTAACAAACCGAGCACCTGCGCTCACATGTGTTCGTTTTTTTGTGGTTTGAACATGGTTTGTTGCGCGAGTCGATTTTCACCCGAAACCGTCCCACATAACGAATCGAACATGTGCGCTCACACGTGTTCGTTTTGTTGTGGTCATATGCACTCACACGTTCAAAAATCAAGGGGTGATGAAAGCACAAATCTAACCTAATCTACAGTCAGAAGGAGATGAAAACATATAGTGCAATTAAAAATAGGCTAAAAAGGGAATGGAAACATCAGATTAAATGAGCGTTGTTTTTTATTTTAAGGAGTTTGTCGCCAATTTTTTTGTCTCAGGAACGAATTAAGCTCTTTTCCATAGATTACTATCGAACTTTTCTCATAACTAACTTCGCCTAGTAGCGAATTAGGTTCGGAATGTGAGGCACCACTCTATGTATTTCAAGTATAAGGGTCGTACAAATGAAAACGAAAATTTGTGTGGGAAAAAAAAAAGACGATGTGTAGGATCGTAAGTTTTTGTTTTCAACAATTGCAAAACCCCACGTGCAAATTGAACAATAGTTTGCAAATGTTGCATCACGTGAGAAAGAACGATAGCTTGCGCTTCGAAGCTCTGAGAGTGATCAGTTCGTCCAAACAACAAAATTGAGTCAACGAAACAGGAACAGAGAGCAGTAATTCGTTTTTTGATTGCAAAATTTTTTTGAAGGTGATGTTGACCATGTTTTTTGATCGTAAAGGCCCAATTTTACTGAAGAAAGCAAAGACCGTTCCATTGACCGGAAAGGCCATGGCGACCACTTTTTGGGATTCCCAAGGTGAGATCCTGATCGACTGTCTGCAGAAGGGAAGGACGATCACAGGGCAATACTACAGCGATTTACTGATCCGATTCGATGCAGTATTGAAGGAGAAACGGCCTCGACTGCAGCGGAAAAAAGTTCTTTTTCACCACGACAATGCACCAACTCATTCATCCCACATCGTCGTATCCAAATTGAATAAGTTGCGCTACGAATTGGTCTCTCATCCTCTGTATTCGTCGGACCTAGCACCCAGTGATTTTTTCCTATTCCCAAACCTGAAAAAAATCGCTGGCAGGAAAGAGATTTGCCTCAAATGAGGAGGCCATCGCCGCTACAGATGGCTATTTTGCAGACCTCGAAACATCCTACTTTTTTGACGCCTTGAAGAGACTGGAGCACCGTTTGAAAAAGTGTATCGATCTTCGAGGAGACTACATCGAAAAATAAAAATAAAAATCCACACCAATACCATGTTTTTCTTGTCAATTCCGGAAACATTTCAGGTCGCCCTCGTACTTCGCTTAATATTGACTCAATGATATGAATACATGACCAAGATAAAACCAGGGTCAGAAGGTCAGTTAAAGTACTTTACATCCCAATGAGTACACAAAAAGAATAGAGTCCATTTGAATGTAGCATGAGTGTAGAAACCCACAGATTATTCAATCAGAGATTTCTGTGCAATTTAAGGTGCTCCACTGTACTGTTAGTGATGATATCATGAAGTGGAAATGTCATGGAAGCACCAAACCCCTCTAAAGATCATGTATGCTCAAGTAACGGACAGATCTAAAGTTATTAAATGAATTATCAGGTCGTTGCATATCAAATGTCGGATTTCGAGGTGGGTTCCACGCTTCAGCATGGTTTCCACGTTTAGTAGCAAGTACCCATAACAAAGTGTTACATTCCCAGAGATAAACCTATCAGCGACAACTGCCAGAAATTTGCATGTCTGCAATGATATTTAATAGCATTTGAACCCAAACGAAGATAGTCATACGAATTACGTGTGATAATGCATTACGAGTTCAGGTTGAATCACACGGCATCCAACGCCTCTCGAAACATCAATAAGGTATTCGGTGTAGGCACCATAAACGAACGTACTGTCCAACATTGGTTCCGAAAATTCTGGGCAGGAGTGACAGACCTGGCAAATGAGCCACGCAGCAGACCGCCCAACGTGTTGAATGACGCTGATCTGAAGTGATCTGTGGAAGAGGACTCGTCAAAAACTGTTCGGGACCTTGCAGGGGATCATGCTGTATCAGCGTCAAATGTCAGTAGACACTTAGGACCATCAGCAAGGTGAAAAAGCAGGACAAATGGGTCCCACATGAACTTACGGAAACCAAAAAGAACAGGAATTCCGTTGCGGTTGAAGGTGTACGGAATTGCTTTTGTGCCATGAAGAAGCGGGGATTCTTGATCGGATTGCCACCTGCAACGAGAAGTGGCTCCTATACGACAATAGGAAACGGTCAGCACAGTGGCTGGATGCTGATGAACCCCCGCAACAGTTCCCTAAACCCCTGTTGCACCCCAGGAAGCTGTTGATTACAGTTTGGTGGAACATCCGTGTTGTAGTGCATTACAGCTTCCTGCAGCAGGGAGAGACTATCACCGCTGTGATCTACGGTCGTGAACTGCATCGTATGCACACAAAACTGTGTCAGCAACAACCTGCACTTGTGCATTGCAAAGGCGTCCTTCTGCTGCATCACAGCGCACGTCTGTACATTGTATGAACGACAGTGCAGGCGCTACAGGCTCTGGGCTACGAGATGCTTCCACACCGCCCGTACTCTCCGGACCTCTCCCCTACCGACTACCATCTTTTCCAGAGCCTGGACAATTTTCTCCGGAGGAAAACATTCCTAACCCAAGCAGACGTTGAAAACGCGTTCCGGGAGTTTATTGAGTCCCATGACCATGGATTCTATTGGAGGGGGCTCGAGAAGCTGCCAAATCGTTGGCAACAATGTTTGGATTGCAATGGGGGTTATTTCGAATAGCACATGTGAATGTGTTCTTTCTAGAGGGCCATTGAAGATGACCTCTGCAATCTGACATTTGATATGCAACGACCTGATAATTTGTTAGGATCAGAACAGAGACCAGTGTGATAGCCATCTGCTGTGAGGCAACTGCACTTAAATTTCAGCTGTGCAGCTACCCAGAAGGTGCCAATGCTTAATGTCATTTAGAATGGTGGATTTTTATCAATCTACTTTGTACCTCTATCAAATGCATTTGAATTAATAATAAAAATTATGGACCATTTAAACAAGATTATTTTTTACTTATTACTAATAATATTCAATTTCATTAAAGGAATTAATGGAAATATGTAATTGGCAATAAAAAATTATCGATGTTGGAGTAGTAGGGAGATCACTTGCACCAGTTTCAGTTCTAGGAGCCAAAGATGTAGACTTGGGAAAAGTCGTTAACCAGCCTAGCAGTTTCTTATTTTGATTTTGTGTTGTCCATTATTATTGATTTTAACATTTTGACAAATTTTATATCTTTGAAGATTTCTTTAGGTTTGTCTTTAGAAGGGTAGCACCAAATGCATTAATATAACAAGCATGAGAGGGAAGCGATGGAGGGGAGAAAGAGTGGCTAGGTTATGGATAAAAATACAGGTGCGACAGGGAGAGTTGTAACCAGTCTGCTGTTCAGCATCCTCGCCAAGAAAGCTCAGAGAAGACATTTCGGGAAGGTTGAATGAGCTGACTGATGGCAAGAGAGGTCTTCTACACTCTCGCCCCTTGTAATCATGCAATCATGATATTGTGTTATATCAATCGAAGGGGCAGGTTGCACTTGCCAATCACTTCCTTGACTTGAGCTATAGTTAAGGTCAGGAGGGGCTGGGCAAGGCGAGCCAAGTGCACTCAAGTGAACTACATATGCTTGGGCCCTCTCAGATTGTCTTGGCGAAAGTGTTGAGGCAGCATTAAAATCTAATACGGTGGCAGGAGTGGCAGTCATTGAGGAGTTTGGTACTGAGTATTAGAAGATGCCATTGTTTTGTTTGAAGAATTAGGGGGATTAATTACTAGTGGGATGTCTTTAGTGACAGAATTTAGAATGACAGGAGAAGGGAAAGTTAGGCAAGATAGGTTACAAAAACCTGCAGTTGATGCTTAAGATCCAGAATTAATATTTGTCCAATCAGATATATTGGCCTCATGATAGCAGATCTATAGCATAAACATCCGACTCTGATCTCTGCTTCAAACTGAAATTTGGTGCTTCCTCTGTAGTGAGGGGAACAGTTAATATATAAGAAGTTGGGCTCTCTCTCTCTCTCTCTCTCTGTCACAGGAGGTCTCTACTGATGCATTTGTATTAATGCAGTGACTTTGATGTGAGAAGGCCTATGGCAGTTGGTACCCGAGTGGGTTTGAGTGCGGAGAGATTTATGGGGACAGATCAAGTGAAAGTAAGGCAACAAGATTTTACAGAACGTGAACGGATTGATTAAAAAAAAATTCCACCAGCATTTAAACATTTACCCCAAAGACCAGCAAGTCTAGTTAAAGAAGTCTCTGGCTTCTGTAGCAGAACGTCTGCAACTGTTGCCTGCTTTTCATCATCTGATATGAAATGTCGACATCAGTTGTTGTTTCTTAAGATGATCAGTTGTTCTTTTCGTCAGTTGTTTCTTAAGATGATCAAAAATCAGGGCTATAGGATGGATGTTTCAAGAGTTTCCCACCTGAACTTCTGCAATGTTTTGCTAGTCAACCTAGACATAAGAGACTGTACATGGCCTTGGAAGACGATGCCATCCTGCAATAACGCTCACGGCAGATGTACCAGTGTAAATGTTGTGCTAAGAAACAGCTTCAGCAGTTAAGTATCTTACAACATCATGCTGTACAAATTTTGGAGCGTCATCACAATGCACATGCGATTTATCTGCTGCAGATTCAGTTCATGATCATTTAACCTTGCGAGCGCACGTGACTTTAACACAAGCATCGCCAAGCAACAAGGGAGAAGACTCAGTCCATAAAAAATCTTTTACTTCAACCATGTATATTTTGGGGGGCTATGCCTCCTCCATCAGCGTGACATGACCAGAGTGATACAAGCAGCATGATAGCACTGTATTACGCTGATGAAGGAGGCATTGCCCCCTAAATATAGATATGTGCGGTAAAAGATTTTTTTATGGAATTGTGTCTTCTCCCTTGTTGTCTGGTTAAACATTGTTAATAGTTTCTGGCACAGTATTTGAAGTTTATGTATAAGCATCACCATTACTGGAGCCGGCCAGGTGGCTGAGAGGGCTAGGGCGTAGGCTTTCTAGTTCTCGAGTCTGCCTGGCCGTGGGTTCGAATCCCGCCGTGGGCATGGATGTTTGTGTTTGTCCCGGGCTGCCGACAGATATAACTTGTGTAAAAGGCGCAAAATGACCTTAGTAGTCGACGCCTAAATTTCTGGAACCCCCCCCCCCATTACTGAATGAAACCATTGAATAGTTAAAAAAAAGTCATTCTGCACCGCTTTGGCACAAAGATGGCTGCCAATTCCAGTCTGCCATTTGTAATTAAGGATTATGGGATTGCTATCCGATTGGTTATGAATATTTCCAGTCTTCCATGATTGCTGATCGCCTCGGTGGCTCAGTGATTGCGTGATCGTCTCTGATGCCTGAGGACGAGGGTTCTACCCCGGCCGAGGACGACGAGGATTTTTTCAGGGGCAAAATTCTGAGATCACGCACTTCCTTCGGAAGGGAAGTAAAGCTGTTGGTCCCGTGTAGTCGTTTGCCAGATGCACGTTAAAGAACCCTTGCGAGGCAAAATTTGCGGCCCCTATAACGCCGTCCTGAAAAGGACGTTAATACCAAACAAACCAAATCAAACCAAACCATGATTGCTGCATTCGTATCATGTGATCTAAACTGGTGGAACTTCCCATCTAAAATGACGGGGTGTTGTGATTCAAAATTGACACTTTCTGAAATTTATAATGTCACGTCTGGTGAAAAAAAAAAAACAACCACGAAATAAAAAAAAAAAAATATATACAACAATGGTTTTGGTTGATTATTAATACTTTTTATTTGAAAAGATATAAGATTTTTTTTTTTTTTTTACAAAAAAAAGATAAGTTAAACAAATAATAAAAAAATTAAAAAAAAAGTTTGGTTGCCCATTGCAGATTCGTTCCCACTCACGAGAGAGAACTAAATAAGTTCGAAAAAAGTGAGGAGGTTTTTTTCTGAAGTGTAACGGCAATCAAGCTGTTTCTTGTCATGTTTTTTAAGTTATTAAAAGAATAAATTATTGCATGGTTTTATTTGATATTGCTATTAAATCTTTTAACAATATGGTTATACCATAAAATCCCGTTACAACATACCTTACATTAACGTACATTTCAGAATAATGTACAAATTCAAACTCCCTGGCCGAAATGTAGGCATTTTAATGCTAAAAAGTTTCAGTATAACGTATCTCTCTTTTTTTTTTTTTTACAAATTTTACATTCCCTTGGTTAAATTATCACTTCATTACAACGTACATTGTTCGAATGTCTTGCTCTGATTGGTCAATACAGCCCATGCGAAAGTTGCAACTGGGCCAATGGATTAATTAAGTCGAGTTCACATTTCATTGGTTGGAAGCATATATAAACCCGGAAATCTCTGCATGCTACTCAGTCGGAACCCAATTTGCACGGCAATTAGACTGGAAAGCTTCACTTGCCAGACGATTGCCCATCTTCAATACGGTAAGGTCATACCATCATGTGTTTGTTTATTTTAATTTTAGCTTAAAGTAAATGTGCATGTAACAGGGTGACTAGCGACTGGGAAAACCGGGAAAGGACAGGGAATTTTATGTAATTGGGAAAAGTCAGGGAATTTTATGTAACCTGAGGATTTGTGGCAAGAGGTGTCTCTGTCTTCAATGTGTCAGGATAGGTAACCTCTGAAGATTATGTAGCGTGTGACGAAAGGGTTTACACCACTGCTGAGTTCACGTATTCAAAGATTCTGGACGTGGGACAAAAGCAAAATGAAATTCAAAGTGATCAGGAAGACGCAGATGAAAATGGCCATTTAGAACCAAAGGTAACGCTCGTCTCAACTTTGGTAACAATGGAGGCTATAAAAAGTTTACGTAACTATTTTGCACAGCATGTCAGTGCACCAAAATCATTTCACTTCACAATGTCAAATATGGAGGACTCTTTGGGGAGGCAAGTTATGGAAAGAAAGCAGACGGTCATTACATATTTTTTTTTAAAAAATTAACCAACTGTAACACTATAAGTATGCTGTAATGTATTTGTATTGAATAAAATAAAATGCTACTCTTCATGTATTCTTACGTTTTTCTATGCATATATGCATTGTTCACAAGCCCCCCCCCCCCCTTCCCAGTTTCAGAATAACGTACACCCGCATTAACGTACAAATTTTCAGTTCCCTTGAAGTACGTTGTAACGTGATTTTACTGTATATAAAATTAATTTCTACATGGTTTAATGAATATTTCAGTAATTTTAAGAAATGGTTTTGCTTGTTAATGATGATGATGATGATAAAACAAAATTTGGTTCTAGTGCATTTTTATTATTATTATTATTATTATTATTATTATTATTATTATTATTATTTCACCTTCATGCATGAAGAAAAATGTTTATTTTTGTTTGGTCTTCCTATCAACTCATATTCCTGTATGGTCAAGTTTCACTCGCTTTGGTTGTTACTGTTTTTTATTTTAATTATTATAGTTTTAAAAATTCATCAGTAATGAATTACGTTTTAGTTTTCTTTTATTTTCACTTTATAATATCCAAGTGGATACAACGTAATCCCATCATCAAAAAATGTATCGTATGCCTTTAAACATATTTTATTAATTTCAGTTGTATGTAAAATATGCCCGAAACTCTTTATTACTTTCATAGGAAAGAAATATGAATTTTCTTTTCCAATACGTTTTGTTTTGTTTTTTTTTCTCCGAAAATAAACGAGTACATTTTTGATTTCAAACCTACAAATTCCTTGATAGGTATTTCTCTCATTTCATCTTTCATGGAATTTTTTTGTTTTTGTTGGAAAAAATTCTGTGATCTTTTTGTAGTCACTCGGATCAAACAGATCAAATTGTATTTTCATTTCTGCATTATCATCTGTTTTAATACTGTAAGTAAGTGAATCAGTGTCTGTAAATAGTAACTGACATTTTGATCCTTACCTAGGTTGTATATAATTATAATGAAAGTCATACAGTGAAGCCAATGCTAACAGGTCTCTTTACCATGACATTCAATCGCTGTAATTTGAATAGCACTACATTATCGTTCAAAATGTTAAAATGAGTGACACTGGGTTTCACAAGTAGCTTTACAGCTTTTTCGATGGAGATTGCCAATTTTATTGCAGTTCATTTTCCTATGTTTTTGACACTTTTACCATAAATTGAATTTCTGAATAATTTAAAAAATCACATTCAAATTGCATAGACACCAGCTATCACGTATTTGTATTAAATTTGATGAAAGGTCGTAACCACGGTTCCTGCATGGAAGATGCCACACCCCATATGTTTACAAAACCATTTCACGTTGGATGATGTTAGGAAATTTATCCGGTTAATTTCGTCCTGTTGCAACCAATGAAAATTTAAATAGGGTAATGGTTGTGATAATGCATACCCATACAGATTGTTAGCATCATCGTATATGATGTGTGATTTTTCTACATGCAGATCAAAAGTAGCCAGATACGGGCTGTTCGCTTTGGCATAACAATGGGAAATCATCGAGACACCACCATGAATTACTTTCTCAAAAAAACAAACATATATCAATATCTTTCAATAATTTGATTTTTTCCTTTGTCATTTTCAATGCTGCTTCCCAAGCAAATCCTGGCAAGCTGAAAAAATGCACGGAGTTGAGTTACTAGTACTTAATGCATACTCAACGGAAATTTTTCAAAACATCTGCCAATACCACATCTGTGGTCAAATACAGATAGTGATAATCGCTTAATGTTTTATAGTTTGGTTTTGTCCAAACAGTTTTTGCATGGAGATAATCCTCCTCGGATATATTTTCTTCAGTTGAAGTTGAATAAAAACCTTCTTGAGGTCGTAACAATGGTTCATCAAACTTTTCAAATAATCCATGTATTTGTATGGATTTGACCCTTTCCGCAACAAAAGATTTCCGTAATTTGGAAAATAAGAATTTAGAATAGGAAACTCTTCTAAAGTAAACACTAAACTTTTGAGAGAAGATGAAAGGAAGCGATAAGAATCTAAAATTTAAAAATTTTGAATTTTCATCGCGATGAATTTTTTACTTCACATCGACTTGTTCATTTTTCAAAAAGGATAACGTTTGAGCTAGTAAGTGCAAACCGTAAGATTTAAAGTTATGAAAAAAAAAAATTGGAATATTTTTTTATATTTATAATTGAGATTACATGCTTGCTGTTCAACTCCGCAAAAAAAAACAAACAAACAAAAAAAAATAAACACGGTTAAGTGATAATGGTTCTTCACTTTAACAAAAGATCCTTCGCAAATGTGATAATGTGAGGAACGTTGAAACGCAACTTCAACATCACGTGTCACATAGAGCTGTTTTTCTTGACTTAAAAATGTCAGTATTTATTTACAATCATTCGCAAAGTAAAAAAGAATTTTTGATGCAGTTCTTCCGTCTGTAAAGTCCTTTGGTTAACAATTTGTTTTTGATCATTGATTATAATGTAACAAAAACTGCAGGGTGTGTGTTTGATAATTATGGGTATATGAATGATCAGAATTGGGTAAGCATGTATGTATTTTTTGTAAAATACACTTGAAATCTATGTACAATATGAACGGTATGAATAAGTCCTTTTCATATTCATAAGTAATTAATTTTGGTATTTCTAACACCAGCTGTGTGTGTTCATATCAAGATGGCTTATGCTCCTCTAATTTAGTTCTGAATGAAATCAAGCAAAATGGACATACATGTCTATGAATTTTGGTTCTACATAACTCATTAAATTTTCGAATTGTACAAACATGATTGTTAATCAAAGTACAGTAGAACCTCGTTTTTACGAACTCGCATTTTACGAAATTCCGGATTTTACGAAGTAATTCTGAAATCGGGACCCCCTCCTGTTGATCATGCTTGTTACGTGGTGATCAACCACCGCAGAGTCCAGTAATAGCCATTCCTCCTGTAGGGCAGTTTCCAAATCGTTAAGAGTGGCTGGAGGTGGGAAACGTCTACATATAGCACGGGCGAGGGCATCCCAAAGATTTTCAATGGGATTAAGGTCCGGCGAATAAGCCGGCCACTCCATACGCGCAATCCCCTCACTCTGCAGAAAGTCCTCAACGATGGCAGCTCTATGGGGACGGGCATTATCGTCCATTAAAACGAAAGAAGGACCAACTGCTCCAGCGTACAGTTTCACAATGGGGTCTAGGACTTCATCTCGATAGCATACAGTCGTCACAGAACCACGCCTGTAGATGTGCAGGTCGGTGCGATATCCCAATGCAATCCCTGCCCAGACCATGATGCTTCCACCGCGGAATGCGTGATGTTCGATGATGTTCTCGGGCCGATTGCGTGTGCCTTGTTCCCTCCAGACCCTTACATGCTTATCATCGGGTTGTAGGGCAAATCTGGACTCATCTGTGAACATAGCGTTGCCCCAATCCGACACAGTCCAATTCACATGCTGGCGGCACCACTGTAATTGTGCCTGTCTGGATTGGATGGATAAAGGAACACAAACTCGTGGTACCCGGGCGTACAGACCATTCATGTGTAGCCTTCGACGAACAGTAGTGGCAGATATCGTCTTACCAATGGCCGCTGCAACCATAGATGTCACCTGTGTGTAGGTCGATCTTCGATTCCGCTTGGCTACAACAGCAATATAGCGATCTTCCGAGGGGGTCGTAACCCTTGGACGACCGGCTACAGGTCTTCGGACAACTGTTTGGTTGGTTTGGAATTGT
Organism: Rhysida immarginata; assembly: GCA_023313115.1. Taxonomy (NCBI): domain Eukaryota; kingdom Metazoa; phylum Arthropoda; class Chilopoda; order Scolopendromorpha; family Scolopendridae; genus Rhysida; species Rhysida immarginata. The sequence continues at coordinate 144,634 of JAHWFO010055030.1, read as the reverse complement.
TTCCATAATCGTGAAATGACGGAATGATGAACGCCGAAGAAACGAGCAACATCTGTGATAGACTGTCCTGCTTCAATGCGTCCAACAGCCCGCCAGCGTTCAGAATCTTCCATTCGTCTTCTGGAAGCCATAGAAACACGTCTAGCTTGAAAACAAATCTTAAGAATGTTCTAAACACCTTTTACCAGCACTTATATGCAACTCCTATAACCTTTCACAATGTCGGCTTCTTATACGACTGCCTGTTTTGCATATTTCTCGACGCGAAATTGTGATTGGCTGTCACCTAACATATTTGCATACTTCCTTCTACATTTGGAGCAAATTTTAGCATCTTTAATTCAGATTGGCTTACGGAAGTTAACGTTTTTTCCCCGTGCTTAACTTTTGGAAGTGAGTGTATTATCATGACTTTTGACATTAGCTAGGACTTTCTTTGTTTTTAAATATTTGTCTAATTCCACAAAACATCCTTCTCTTAAGGGATTAAATTTACGAAACGAGACATCGCATTTGTCAAAAGTCACGATAATCCAATCCCACTCAAGGTTCAAAAAAGCCTCGATTTTGTCAGAGATGGTAGTGAGACCACCCGTAATGGCTTCTTTTATCTCTGACTTATTTAAAAAAATTTTTGATTTTGTACCAAAGAAAACTGTTGTCATATTAGGGTTGTTTGCTTCTATCATGGCGGCTTTAATTATGGAAACAGTGATCAAAAATTTAAAATAAAATAAACAATTGAAAATGCAGTTAAATAGGTTTTCTAAATTCAATTTAAATGAGTCAAGACTCCGTGCAAATTCAGTCGGTGAATTATTCATGGCATAAGTGTAACAACCACAATATCGTTTAAACACACTTTTCGTTAATGTAAACGATGAGGAAATTCTAGGCAATTGTTCAAGTACATGCATATCTCTACAATATTCTCTCATGACACGTGACGATGTAAATTTGGCATTACAAACAAAGCAAGTGAAACTTTTCCCTTTTGAGTGCTGTTTTTCTTTATGCATCTGAAGTTGGTCTGATGAATTATGATCTCCTCTGCAATTTTTACAGAAGCTCTCTGCAGGTGCGATTCGTATATGTCGTCTCAAATCTCATGTGTGTTCAAATCTTTTCTCGTAGATGTTGAATGTGAATACCATCTTGAAAAAAAAAATACAATAATTTTTTTTTATTAGTATGCTTTTAATTTATTTACATATTGGAAAACCATAATTGGAATCCTTCTGTTGTAACATATCATCGATGAAATGTTCAGAACGAATTCCTCTACATCTACAAGGTCTAGCAATTAAATACTCGGACAGAGGTCACTGTGTAAAATGTAAACAAAAATTCAACATGTCAAGACACGGTACGTATGAGTCGCCTATCGCACTGCATAGATATTTTTTTACTAGCATAAAGGATTCAGCATTATAGCGATGCATGTGAACGTCGAGAAAAAAATATGGAACAACGGGCTTGCATTAAATTCTGCACCTAAAATTGAGTAAATTGGCTATGGAAACACTAGATGTTGAAAACTGCCTACAGGAACGATGCCCTATTCCGAATGAGTACATTCAAGTGGTTTGGTCACTTTCATGATGGCCGTGAAGACCTTTCAGATGACCCGTGCCCTGGAAGATATTTTCCGTCTGAACACCAGAAACTACCAAGAAAGTCAGGAAACTCGTCACTGCTGGCAGTTGAATCATAATTTGTATGCTTGCAAATGAATTGGGCTGCAATAAGGAGACAAATTCATCAGATTCTGCACATCACCGCATACCGGCCTAAGTGTGAAGCGATTTCTGATCAAACACAGTAGGCTCTCCCCAGAAAATTTTATCAGGTGGGTGGAAAGATAAAATAGTCAGGCAGACAACAATTAAACACAAATAAACACTATGAGGTGTTGTGCAGCTTTTCGTGTATTCAGCTGGGCAGTCAGCAAAATTCGTGTATTCTAAAGGGCCTGGGGAGAACCCTGCACAGAATCATAGAGCTTAACTACCTGCCCTATTCTCTGGATTTTGCCCCTCCAGACTTTTTCCTGGTTCTACTGATGAAAAATGCTATGAAATGTACCCAATTTCAAGACGTTTCTGACATTGAGAAAAATCCGACGTTGGAAATCAAGAAGATTCCATCCAAGGACTTTTAAAAGCTGTTTTACAAACTTGTACAAATGCACTCAAAAGTGTATTGTGTCTGGTGGAGACGGCTCTGAATACCATTTGTATATGTATTAGTCCAGGTATTTAATTGCCACACCTTGTATTATAAATATAATAAATACAATAATGTGTGCAAACTTTAGAATTATATTTTTGTAAACCTATTTTACTCTACCACCACTTCTTATCTGCATATTTGGATAAATATTCAATAACAGAATGATTACAAGGGGTAACGCCAGTGGGTCATAGTATTCTTGAATCCCACTACAACCACATTCAGGATCTTTTTTCGTGCTAGGATCAATGTTCACGACCATCTAACCATTTTGTTTGAATGGGATTTGATCATGGAGAGACACCCTGTAGAATTGTGTGGACAATGGAGTTAAAATTTCAGCAATTTCTAAACTATCCATCATCTTGTATTAAATTATTTTAATAGCTTTTTTTAAAGTATACTAATTTTTACTAAAATAATAAAAACTATTTTAATATTCCACAATGATGATACGTCAAAGATCAATTTCTTTAAATTTTTCATCTCTCCATAAACTATAAAAACTTTCATCTGCCTCATGATGAGGTGCGAGGTTCAATCATAATAAAGTGCATCCTTCTTCTCCCCATTTCTTATACATGTACTGTATAATATACAATTCGAAAATTTCTGAAATGAAATCCTTAACCCAATAAGCATTTTTGAATATGCAAGTGCATAAATTTTAAATAAGTGATGAAAATAGGGAAGAAAATTCCACAGCCTGGGTTTGAACCAGGAACCTTCTGCTCACCATGCAGACGCGCCAACCAACTGTGCCACTGTGGACATGGAAGCATTAACGCTATCTACATGTCCTCAATGCTGGTTGGAGCAGCACCCAGTTCACAAACTGGGACTATCTCTCCTATTGGCATAATATTCGTCTGAAAGTAAGTAAAGAATGATCTAAAGAGGATTTTCTCACGTCAAACCTCAGATGTTTTAAATAATTGATGAAAACAGGAAAGAAAATCCTCTTTAGATCATTCTTTACTTACTTTCAGCATAATTTTTGTTTGTAAAATCCATCGTGAGCGGTTTTCCGTCGACAATTTCACCATCTATGCTGTCAGCAACAGAAGTTAGGCTGAAAATTTCAAACTTTAAAGGATCGTTCACATAATTACCGATGAACCCATCATGTTTAACTAAGCCAATAAATAAGAAACAACTCCTGGATGCCTTTGAGAGTATGGGGATTCAGTCTACAAACAGCAATAAGTCACTTAATTTGGATAAAAGGCCAATCAGCGACTCTCAACTGATTCAGTGGTGGGTCGACCTAACCAACCATTGAATTTTTCAGTTAGAGTGCATCTGCTCTTTTTTTATTATTGGCAGTGTTTTTCTATAAATACACGCTCTGTTTATGTTACAATCAGTATCTTCGGGTTTTCTCCTGGTTACTCCCTGTTTTACCTGCTGAATGATGAGAACTTCACCCTCGAAAAGCGCTTACAGGATAAGGTTGTATTTTTGTTGTGGTCAAAGAGTCTTTTATTTATTTTATCTTATTACTTTTTTCCACATTTCTTTCCCTTTTTATTTATTTTTTTTTTTTTTATTTTTTCTGGTGGTTCGCAATTTTTGTTTAACTTTAGTTTTATAATTTTTTGCCAACTCCCGGAAAAAAGTCTTTTAAGCCAATAACGATACGATTTGGAATTTGTCCTTGAAACACACCGTCGATGCTCACTGAATTCGTTCCAGTGATGGCCCTATGAATTTTGATATCGTCTTGTGAAAAGGATATTTTGTGTTACCTGGAAGCCAAGAGAATACCGGATGAAATCTTAATTTTTCTTAGCAAAAGCACTGCATCTTCAAATGCAACAAAGGACTACAAAAACATGAAGGGATTCCAGCAGGTGCAACATTCAAGAAAAATTCAGATCGAATGGAAAGCACAGAATTTTATGTCGACATTACTAATTAAAAGTTTTGGTTACATATGAATACATCCAACCAATTCCATGGAAACACTATTTTTAATGGCAGTCCTTCTTTCTTCTTCTTTTCTCCATATAGAAAGTTGTGAATCCTTTACATCTTCGTTATAATTTAAAACATTTCTGTAAGTAGGCTTTATATCTGTAAAAATCATTCCTTCCTAAAATACTTTTTCGAACATATGCCATGGCTCTAAACCCAAAAAAAAATCAAATATTTTAGGAGTGCAGCCAAAACATACTTATTGTTTTTTTTGTTTTTTTTTGTTTTTTTTATTTGTCTTTTTGTCTTCGTTCTCGGTGCCTTGGTGGGAATTCCTGTGTGGCACCGAGCTACCTTTATCCTTATCTTTGGTAGCAATAAATCAATCAATCAATCAATCAAACTGAATGCAGCCTAAAAAAAATTTTTTATTTGGATTAATGAATCATTGTCGGTAATGTTCATACTTTGTTTTACCGTCTCATAGTATCTTTTATTACGGGAAACAGAGGCCTTACAATACATTATAGTTTTGTGAAGAAACTGTCTATCTCGCCATTTATTCCTGGCTTTTTCAAAGTGATAAGAAGAGGAAATAATAACGCTTTTATACAGGATTGTGAACATAAAAATAACAACTGTTTACTATTTACAAACAATCTTCATTATTTTTATATATTTAATAAAACAAATTTATTAATGCAATATGTAAACAATTATAGCAATCTCATATTAATGAAAAAGTGTAACTTCTTATTTCTTCGGCGGTGGCCATAGTTCTATCATCGAACTAATGACCAATATCAATAGAGCATTCTTTGACATTACAACATCTTGAAATAGAATCTGGGTGGAACTTTATCTACGGGCAAACTCGTGCATTTGAATCTCAAATGTAGTTTATTTCAACTTTTTCACTTTACTTTTAAAGCAATAACTTTTTTTATACACTTATTAAAATTTCCATGTAATCATAAATTGAATCGACTAATCCACCGTTAGTCGTTGCAGGGCTACTATTACCCCCTTGTATAAATGCAATCCCACAAATTTAGGTGCTTTTTAGGGCAAAATTATTCGCACTATACAAGGGAATTTACAGTAATTTCACTGTTAGGAAATGATGGATGACTTTAAATTAACCAGACTTTGTTCAACCGTTTTCCACTCACTGATGAAGGAAGCGTAGCCCCCAAAATATACATCTGGCTCATTAAAAAAAATCTTGTTTGGATTAGTGGTTTCGTTTCTTCCTTTACATAGATTAACTAGTTCATTAGCACTTAATAAATTGCTTTTAACTCTGGGTTTCATTTTCTTTGAAACTAACAATTACAACACCAATAAAAAGTTATTAACTCAACGTGACATAATCTTTCATTACATAAACAATCATTGGGTTTTTGAAAAATAATACAGTGAAAATGCAAATAGTCTAGTGGAACCAGAAATGGGTCAATAAATAATTGCAAGTATGGACTAGCAACGCAGTCATTAAATACTTTTCAGCCACTGGAGTTCCTGAAAATTTAATTTGTGAAACATCTCGACAAGATTTAAACAATACCAAATATTGGGTGGACTTTTTTGCTGTATAAATTATACAATGGACATAGACTCGAACCTTAATATCATGATAAGCAGATATTATTATCATTTTCGATTTATTATTATCATTTGAATTTACTGCATTTACAATTAAAAAAGGAAAACATAAGTTAATAATTTAATAAGTGGATAACCTCGGGACCGGAAGTAAATATCCACTTATCCTGAGTAGGATTTTTGTTTAAAAAAAGTACACTACTCAACACTAATCCATTTAAACAGTGTCTAATGTTTAATTTAACAGTATAAGATTATCAGTTATCACAAAACAAGAGAACATTCTGCTTCTGCATTTGCATTTGTTGATCAATTTTTTTCAACCACTGATCCCACAAGTCTCATCCTCTATGCTTTTTGATTTACTTCACAGAGCAAATTAAACTAACTAAACGCCATTTTTTAGATTTTGTGATAAAGTTTATACAGTGGTTGTAGTGCTATTACTGACCAATCAGTAATTTTAGACAGCAGTGCCCATTGGCTTAGAGAGAAATAGTTAAGTGGCTATTGTAAGCAGAGAATACATATTACACAGAATGTGTCTGCCGATCACCAGAAATAGTAGAGAGAATGTCTGCCAATGATACACAGTGCGTTTTCAGTTATTTTATCCAGTTAACAGGAGTTTACACAAATTTTAGCATAGAAATTTATCCACTTCAGGGTTCTCCCCAGGCCGTTTTGAAGGGGCGTGGCATCCAGCTGATTTTGGTGACCATCTGGCTGAATACATGAAAAGCTGCACAACATCTCAGTGTTTATTTGTTTTTAATTGTTGTCCACCTGGCTTTCTTATCTTTCCACCCAACTTTCTGGGAAGAACACGGTACATAGCCAGTATCCACTTAAAATGCATTGAAATCAACTACAGAAAAACGGACTGTACACTCAGTATCCACTTAAGCAGATTATCCACTTATGAGGTAACCACTTAGCAAGGTTCAATTGTACTTTCCTAATGACATCCTTTAGTAAATAGCACATTTAAATCTTGCTGAGTAATGTCTGAACAAAGATCACTGATTACCATTAAGGCACGGCCTCCTAGAAACTACCAGGCCTGAACATGGGAAAAAATAAAACGTTATGTATTTCTGGTGGTGATATTACAGAAGTTAGTTCAAAGTCACAATCTCAGTGCTGCAACAAAACATTATTGACGTCATGTTGAGGCCTGGTAGTTTCTAGAAGGCCGTAATTAAGGTTAGTGGTTGTAAAAAATTCAAAAATTTGGTACTGAAAGCTGCCATAAAATGTAATTTGCACAGGACTTCGTTTATGAAGCCCTTCATATATTTCTTGATTCTCAGAATAAAAGATCACAACATTTTGAGGTGGATTTTCAATTATGTGTTGATTATTTAAAATAAGCTGTTCGATGAAAGTGATTTTCCCACATGAACTTCGTCCATTCACTAACCTCAAAAAAGGGTGGCGCAATTGCACATTCATGTTGATTAATGCCTTATATGGAAAAAATCGGATCGATCAGTTTCTTCAGGTATTCCTGGAATTCACTCCCTCACTATAAAAAAAAACAAACGAGTTCTTTGCTGAATAGAGCAGCGGCAACTTCAAAAGAGTTATGCCAAGACCCCTCTCTATGTGTAGGGGGGGTTGTTCATTTCCATTCATTATTTCTTTATCTCTGTGCTTTACGATAGTGGCACTCCAGGAAAAAGTAATCCGTCAAAATTCTTCTTTCCCCGTGCGAAGTATAATCCTAAATTAGTTTTTTAGCTTGGGGATGGGGGTAGAGCAAGAGGAGCAATACCCTTCCCTCCCTTATTTTAGAATGGTTACATCCTCACACCTCCCCTATGAAATGGTCATCTCTTGTGCCCCCGACTGCAGTCAAGCGCTGGCATTGCAGTCAAACGTGGAAAGGGATGGGGACTATGTTAAAAAGTGAATAGTGCATTACATAGAGGACAAATGTAAGTACAGTATCAGATACAAAAAGAATTTTGAAAATCGGTTAACAAATAAAAGTTATGGACCAGGAGGCAAAAATTCTTGAACAACCCTTGTATAAAGAGAAAATTTAAACATAAAATTTATTCTATGGGAAAAAATATCTTACCTCAGCTTCATATTTTAATCTTTTTTCTTCAGTGATTCGTTCAAACTCCTGTTGGGCGTGTTCAAACTCGGCCTTTAGGAAAGAATAATTATACCGCAACTTATTACAAGTTTCTCTGTATTGTTCTGTTTCTTCTTCGGTGGCTGAAAAGCGTTCTCGATAAGCCTTCTCCAATTCTTCTAATAAATTTCTTCTCAATGTATGTATTTGTTGTGGAGTTATAACCTGCAAGATAAAATGTCAAAAATTAAGTTTATTTATGGCCTAATGAAAACATTCAATTCAATCAAACCTAGTCAATAATTATATCAAACAGTTTTTAATTCTGGGAGTTCTTGTTGCAGATTTAATATGCAATTATATCTTGGAATTTAAAGAGAACAAATACTGCCCTACCATCATTATTCGGACACCAGTTGTTGGAAATGTAACATCTCAAGTATCTGCTAAAAAACATATTGTGGGCTTAAATTGCTAATTGCCAATGGAGGAGTACAAGATGGGGTCACTAGAATTAACAGAATTCCATTATGGAATCATAGCAGGATATCACATGAACAAGTCTTGTGTAGAAGACACTGCCATTGCTTTTGAGATTACTAAGATACCGAAATCACTATTAACGACATGCACCAGGATGAACAACAATAAAAGCTTGCATTGGATTCAGTCTTTACCTTGCGGGATCTGATCTTCTGAGAAGTTGATCAACTTTGGATTGATTCATGAAGTTTTTGCACAGAAGTTCATCGGTGTATTTTCAACTGCAAGGCTTGCTGTGATACCGCTCAGTGTCTTAGCTGTTCCCCTGTTGTATCTGTGCTGCAACTGACATGCCTACTCAGCTGACTTGGTCCATTTGCATTTGCTGTTGATTTTTGTCTACTTCAGTGATCTTCACCGGGGTAGGGGGGGGGGTGAGCATCGCTGAAGGAAGCCTTATGCAGATGAGATTCCATTGCTCTCATTTTGCCATTGTCAATTGGATGCCTTGTCTCAGCACTCAAACCATTCTGTCCTGGCAATAAAATTAGATGAAGGAATGCCATAGTATAGGGCTGCTTTTCCTGATTTCACTTAAGACTATAGTTGTTATTCATACTATGAAAAACTGTGGACTTATCCATAATAAAACAGTAATAAATATTTATTACAAGCAGTCTTCAATCAGTATGAGTCAGCAAGGATAAGAAACATTTCCTATTTCACATCTATCAGCAAAGGTGTGTTGTTAATTTTTTTCAAATTTAATAAGCCTGTTGTTAAAATTTGGCAAGATTTTTTGACACAAGAATTCTTCTGTGTATCCTCATTCTACATACCCTTACTTACCATACCCCGGGGGGGGGGGCCCCAAAACTAGGTTGCACTTGGAATTTTTCACAGGAAATGAGGAGTTTGCTGTAAGCCAGTTGCTAAAAATTTACTGATACACCATTGACCATAGAAATGAAATAGCAAATGCTTGCTATCTTCAATGACTCATTAGCTAAGTGAACCTATTAGCGCCTGGTTTTTCTGCTACTGATTGGATGTTTATGTTTGTTTTTGGTCTTTGCTGACTCGTACTGATTGCATGGCAGCAAGGCCTACAATAAACAAGGCCAGCGCAGTCAGAATTTCGGCCTTCGATTGTCGCCATTTTTTTTTTGTGTGAAATAAGGTGAAATAGAAGAATTATTTCACAAATTTGCCTTAATCTTGTAACAAAATCTAAGTTTTATAACTTTGTTATTCAAATGGCTTTATGTTTCAATCAAAATACTGGCAACATATGTGCAAATAAATGTAATTTCATTTTTTTCAAAGTAGTGCCATCTATGGAAGAAACAGAAAAAGCATCTTTTCGATATAAAATTTCGAAAGCACATATTATGATGTTAGAAATCTGTGAAATTAGTCTATTACAATAGACTAATTATTTTTGTTAAATGTTGTTAGAAAATTATAGCAAATTTGTGAAGTAATTCTTTTATTTCAGCTTATTTCACACAGAAACTCTGTCTCCGATTGTTGCCATTTTTTTTACGTGCACTGGCCTTGTTTATTGTAGGCTTTAATGGCAGTTGAAATCCACATACCTGCATGAAGGGTGAATATATTTCATTGAAAATAAATACCGTAATTTTTGGGGTATAATACTCTGTAGTGATAGTTCCAAAAAAAAAGAAAAGAAGAGGAAGACAGTAACGCTCGAGAGGTGGCAACACCAGAGACAGAGAGAGAGAAGAGTAATGGCGACCAGTTGAATAGACATTGTAATTTACTCCTTATCATTATTTCTATTACTTAGTTATTAAACTAATTGTTTGCTTTTAAAACCACCCGCCTGAGTTATTAAGACGATTCTCTACAACTCGTATTATGCGTAAAAAAAGTTAGAAAAATCATTACTGCGTATTACGGACGATGCGTATAATAGGCCGATAATAAAACCTGGAGAAGAAGAAGTTGGGGGGGGGGGGTCAAAAGAACTTGGAGCTGACAAACTTCTATACTACCTTTGGTTTTTATTATACAATATTATACAGTAAATACAATATACCTTATATTTATTCACTTTATATTCCACATATAAATATACTTCACGTTTATTTATTGCAAAAGCTAATTCAGTGGCTCTCTTCTGTTTTCCGTTCATAAAACCAGGGATACCAGATTTTCTCAGCAACCTTTAAGATGGCTGCCAATGTGAGATATCCGTTAGCCAGCCAGTGTTTTAGTGACTGTTATTCTGTGTGAACTCTGTAATAATAAAGTTCAACAGTAAGGCAAATTACTTTGCCACTAACTAAAGCTGACACAATAATAAATGCAATACATGAATGCAACCAGTCTTGATGATATCAATCAAAGGAGTTAGGGGTGCTATTCCGTAGTTTTTTTACCAATGTTTGCTACTATAATCGATCTTCATAAAGATGTGGGGACAAAACGTTTGAATTATCTATCAAATGAATATCTATCAATCATTCATTTTGCATGACAGAGATTACAAGAAAATACAATTTGAATGCTTTTGTGAAAGCAGGAATTACCTCTCCTGTGGATGATTCAATCATGAGAATAGAAGACTGGGAAGAAGAAGAAACGATAATTAGGCCTAACAAAGAACTCAGACGATTCCGCTTTTGAAAGAAATTAAATACATTTATTTTAGATAAAATGTAAGTTTAACTGTAACAAATAAATTCTTTTATATGGTCATTTATTTTGAAAATTTAATTTCTTCATTTTATAGGAATATATAAAATCTAAAGCCTTTAAAAAAAAAAGACTACCATAATGCACTGCACGTTTGAACAAATATGGCAGAGAACTCCCTGATGTTGAATCGCTATCTTAGGAGCGATTTTTCGTGAAAAAAAAATTTTTCTAAGCGATTTTTTCATAAAATTTTTCTAAAAATACAAAAAAACAAGCGTGCGTATTATCGGCGAGGGCATATTATACCACAAAAATTATGGTATATAAGAATTGTATATAAAATTCCATGTCTGCTAGACAGAAACTGGTGCACACATTGAACCACCACCAGACTCCTTCACTGCAGTCACAAGGCTCTTGACCCTATCTCTTTTGGTCGCCTCTTGCACGTGACCATCAATTGCTGGAGAATGAAGCGCTTTCATCACTCTACATTACCTTTGCCCAATCATGGTTAGTCCAATGACGATGCTCCTTATACCATCACAGATGACAATGAGCATTTACCTTTAATATAAAAGGCTTCCTCTTTCTGGCCCTTCAGAAGCGCATGAAGGACACAATGCTCTGTGTGAACTGATGGCCAGGAGCTACGGTCAATGGGTAAGCCTCTGGGTTCACTGCGAAAGCAGCAGTGTTGTTCTGAAGTCTCCTTTTGCAATTCTTCAGCAGCACTTCAGCATGATGATCTCTCTTACATGATTCTAGGTTACTCAGAATGTTTTGCTCTTGTTATTACATCTTTCCATTCGTACATTTGGACCACATCAGACACAGTGGATCGAGGATGTCCAGTCAAATGGCACTAATGTGGCACCCTCCACTCTCCTCCTCATAATTCCTCTCTGAAAGTTGGACAACTCACAACTTTTCGTATACTGGCTGATTGAGTCAATCCAGTATTAACTGCTGTTGAACATCTTTTAGATCAAAAATGAAAGAGTGCATCCTGGTAGTTGAAACCACAATAAAAATAGGGGTATCTGAATACTTTTTGTAGGGCAGTGAATAGAGGTGTCCTATTTCACAGGTTTCACTAAAATACTAAAAGTCAGATGTTACTAAAAAAAAAAAAACAGACAAAATATGCACAATAGAGCAAAAGGTTGGTAAGGTAAATTACTTTTGAAATTATCCTGCTATAACACTCTGGCTGCCTCTACTTTCGGTTTCCAAAAAACAGACTGGCTGGGTATTCTAGTGCTTGATAATAGAGATATCATATGAAAATCCATTATAATCAATCCATTTATACATCCACTAAAAAATGTATAGTCACAACAAACAGGCACTTATGGATTCTCCAGTAATTCATGCCCTAGCCATTGTATTTTACATATACATGTCATTACATATACAACGTGGCTAAATGCAACTCCATTGAAAATTTGAATGGTTTTTTTTTGTTTTTGTTTTTTTTTTATACAAATTTTAAGTTGTGGTTAGTTTTTTTATGTCTAGATATTTTGAAGAATCATATTGTGGCTCTCATTAACTTCGTGCATGGCCACCCCTGATATAGCATCTAATTTGCAGGACATCAAATTCCATAATAATCAATTAAGAAATACAAGGTCATAACCAACAGAAGTTTAAAAGTACTGTGATACCTTGGTTAATCAGAAACGTTGCTACCCAAGTGCGATTTCCCATAAGATATAATTGGAAATCGATTAATTCATTCCAATTCCTCCCCAACAACCATTGTACACATCAAATATGAAGTTGAAACTCATTTAAAATATCATAAAAATCTGGTAGATACCATTTATTCATAATAAATAAATGCTTAAATGCTCATTTTCATCATAAACTGCTTTTATAACCACATAAAATAAAGCACAGTACACAACTGATAAAAACACAATCATCGCAAAATGTAAACAGCTGATTCTGATGAGTCAAACACATCCAAGTTTCACCGTGGCTATTCCCTATTCAACAATGTCCTTCCTGATTGGCTGGGTGCAAAGATCGAATAGAGGTTAGCTGTCATCCAAGGCAAAAAATAACTGCGTGTCAACTGATGAATGGAAACGCATTAAACAAATTAAGCCATAATCAAGAATCATTAACCAAAGCCTGTGTCATTACCCAAGGAATCATTTTCTTACAGCTGCTTGGCATTAATCTAACACGTCGCTATCTAAGGCTGGCATTAACCAAGAAACCACTAGGAGACTTTTTTTGTTTTGATTATTCCGTATTTTCTGCCTTAATTTCTGAAGACCTTGGAAATATCTGGACCATTCCTATATATCCTTAGTTTTCCTATTCGCCTCTTGCAAGCTGCATGGGCACCACCCTCATGAAGTGTCTTAAACTATTTGTGGCCATGAGACTGAAGTGAATGAAAAGAAAATGGATGTTCTTATTAAATATGGTTTTCAGTGTGTTAATTTTAATTTCACAAGACCTGAAATACTTCTTTCTATTAATCACTTTGTCCGTAGCTGTCTTTGTTGAATAATATTTTGTTGGTTGGTTTGGTTGGTTTGTTTGGTATTAACGTCCTTTTCAACTGCCATGGTCATTTCAGGACGGCGTTATAGGGGTCGCAAATTTTGCCTCGCAAGGATTCTTTAACGTGCAGCCGGCAAACTACTACATGGGACCAATGGCTTTACTTCCCTTCCGAAAGAAGTGCGTGATCTCAGGATTTTCCCCTTGAAAAAATCCTCGTCGTCCTCGGCTGGGGTCAAACCCACGTCCTCGGGCATCAGAGGAATAATATTTTGTTCCTTCTGGGCATCTATAATATGAATTTGAACATTATACTATGCAGGAATCATACAGGGCCTATTTGAGTCAATTAAGCAAATTTATACACAAAATAAAATCGTTCAAATTGAGATAAATTTGCGAGCGCCCATAGGAGAGAAGCACAATGTGGCCACAGATAGTTTACTCACATTCCCGCTAGGTAGTGCTTCGATGAAACTTGCAAGAGGCAAATAAAACCTAAAGCTTTCAAATGGTTTTGCCTGAAGTCTGTATCTTTAACCCTCTTTGATTTTAGTGGCTGACAGGAGACAAATAACATAATCCTGTAAGGTTTCTTTTCAATTAATAAAAAAAAAACAAGCAAACAAACAAAAGGAGAAATTCACTGACTTCAGCTGTACTTACATTTTTAATAAGTTCCTCAATTTTTGACTGTTTTTGGACAAGCTCTGTCTTGTATTGCTGTATCATTACTTCATAACTTTCTTTGGCTAAACTATTTTCTTCCGTAATTTGTTTAACTTGATTCTTAAGTTTCTTATTCTCTTCCTGGTACCTAAAAGAATAAACTTAGATTAGTGTAAATGACAAATTCAGAATTGTCAACAAATTATAATTGTTAATTACAATTTTTATAATTGATAAATATGTAGAAGAAAAGAATGACGAGACACAAAAACCTTGGAATATACCAAAATTGGATACAGATTGGTAAGACCCTGAAAAATGCTGACATTTTGGATATAGACTATCCTTTGTCAAACCTAACCTAATCTTATTATTATTATTTTGCTTTGACAAAGAATAGTCTCTATCCAAAACATCAACTGTTTTCATGGTCTTACCATTCTGGGTACATTTTACATTTTTTTTAAAAGAAACCAATATTTAGTTATTTTTTTTTTTTTTTTTTTTTTTGCAAAGTACATAAGCTATTCTCACATCTTCATTAGATTTTTCAACCTCGAAGCTAATGTCAGAACAATGAAAGCAGATTTAATTCAGGTTTGGTTTGTTTTGTTTGGTATTAACGTCCTTTTCAACTGCTATGGAGATTTAATTCAGCTGAGACAAAGCTAATAAATTTCTGCATTACTGAAGAGTGACAGTCTCTTACATTTTTCTATATCGAACCAGTCTTTCCGGAAGTTTTTAATTCCTGATAGAATGAAGAAGTAGCCAGGTGGATAAAAATGCATGATGCCCTATTTAAAAATTCTTCTATTTAATTAGCTGGCATTCAGTAAAAAATCCAGTAGGTGGACGTTAACAACCACATTGCATTGTTTTCGACATTAAACCTACCTTCATCCATCCCTGCTGAAACTTTTAACATTAAAAGAATAGGATTTCTACTGGGGATTTTAAAGTGAGGTACATTGTAATGGGATTTTACTGTACTAAGTATGGGAAGGTAACTTCAAGATTCAAAGCTTTGCAATTTAATGCATAATTTTAAAAACTAACAGCTGATGTAGGTGAAAAAGAAGAATCACGATTGGCAGATGAACTTTGATTAATTGCAGATAATGAGCAAATGTCAATTAATGCTTCACATTCAGTGATAATTGGACTGCAGTCCTGAACCATTGGATGTACTCATAAAGGCTGACTTGTATTATTTATTGTTCATTTTCTTTTATTTCTCTCTTTAGGAATTTTTTGGCTGCATATAAACAGGACATTTGGGAAAGATTGAAGCCACAGTGCCAGGCTTAAGTCGGCAAATTTTAGGTAATGATCACTGCAAACGACAGCTGCGACACTCGGTTGCCAATCTAATATGTACATAAATATTGTATATATATTAGTTATACATATAATGTTATTTATGATTTTAATACATTTACAAAATAAAGAAATAATTAAATCTCATTTAATCACATTTTAAAATGTTTTTACATTAGTGAAGTTTATTGATTAAAATTTTGTTTTTAAAATACGTTTTTTTAATATGAATGACAAAGTTTTGTACCCAAATTGCGACCTCTAGTGATAAAAAATTGAAACTTTTTTTCCTCAATTGCTTTCCCTAGTTTGCATACCCCTAGGGGAATCATAATAAAATAAACTGCACAAAAAGAAAATACTTTTAGTGAAAACAGTCTTCACAATAAGCACAGTAGTAATAAACAGAAATGTTAGATAGTTGGTGTGCAAGCAGAGACAAAAGAGTGAAAATATATAGTAAGCTTCTTGGTAATCACTGCTGGCTCGGTGGTCAAGAGTGCTGGGTACAGGTTTCAGCAAAATTCTTGAGTCATGGGTTTGAATCCTGCTGTGCATGGATGTTTATGTTTGTCCTTTACTCTCCATGTGGAAGGCAATGGAAAACCACTGCCTTAAGTATTACTTGATCACCAGTAATGTTTTCTACTGGTGAAGAACCTCCTAAATGGAGAAAGCACATAAAAATGTAACAAAAAAAAATGTAGTATAATTTTCTTATGTATTATTTAAGCAAGTTTAAGTATGTAGATTTTTGAAATTTAAAAAGTTTAAATATCCATTAAAGAAGCATTATCATCATCTCCACTGACGGGATTGCCAGTTGTTTACAATTTGAAAGAGTAATTGTCTTGATCGGATATTCATCCAATAATATCTGAAAAGTATATTATAAAAGTGTAAAAAGTTGTTGGATGTTTGTAAACAACATTCAATATCTAATATTACAATCACAAACAAATAAAAATTTGTGTCTAAAAGTAACCATTAACTCTCATCCTTGCAAAAATGAAAAATACTAAGAGGTACATTAACTAATCAACAAGCTTATCGATGAACAATGGGTTGGTGAAATCTTATTGCAATTGACGCTGCAATTAACTGAAAAAGATTTTTAGTGCTTGCGATTTAAAGATTGCATTCAAAAGTGGGAATACTTTGAAAGAACTCTTAGGAAATTCTAAAGATGCCATCAACCTCTGGTATAGTCGGGAATCTATCTATTTAAATGTGGTTTTTGTGAGAAAAACTATGTTGGTGAGAGCTCCAGAATTATTATTAAAAGGTGGAAAGAGCATTTAGCTCATGTAAAATAAAGACAGATTGAGCGTCACCAAACATTTGGAAACTGGTCATGGTATTAGTTCTGATAATTTTAAGTTAGTTAGTTGTAAATTCAAGAAATCAATTAGACAGCTTTGAGAGTATAGAAATCTATAAAAGGGATTTTAAAGTTATTAAATATGGACAAAGGGCCGATCTCAAACTCTGTTCTGTTTGATTTATTGAATCGATTCTGTGCCTTCTTGTTACTTATGATTATTTACCTTTATTGTTTTTTTGTCACTTATTATTTTTATTTTTTGTTTATTATAGTTTAAGTTTAATTTTTATTGGTTTTTACACCCCGGATGTAAGAGCAGTGTCCTCTGTTCCCGATGCAGCTCCTATAACTAGACTCTACTATATTTTCTCCTTTCTTTTTTTAACCTATGTTTTAGTTCACTTCCCCTCCCCCTATTGACTAGATATCTCATCTTATTTTATTTGCCTATTGTTTTAACCATGACCAATAGTCGTTAATATCCCTTCCGCTTAATCGATGGGATATTCTTAGCAATTTGCCCCTCACCCCTTGTCTATATATTCTCTAGCATTAAGGCTTTATTTCTATTTTACTTTTGGCTGTCACTGCTGAAGATGACTACTTGGTAGTCGAAATACGTATCCGGTATTTCATTTCTTCATGTGGATTAGAAGCTCCCCCTTTTGGTTGAGTAAAAATATTGTTTTGAATAGGCAACAGAAGCGCAATTTTACATTTTTCATTGGCCTGGCATAAAAAAAACCATAAAATTTGAAAAAACGTAAAATCAAAAAAAAATAAATAAATAAAAAATAATAACAATAAAAAAAACCCCAATAAAATAGTAGATTTCAAGCAAATACAAAATAAACAAATAAAAAACATTTAAAGCGTGAAACCAATAAAACCCTAATTTAGGGCAATATTATTCTACTATATAGTACTGGTTTACTAATGAAGTTTTTAAGGTTGTTGTTATATTAATGCAATGAAAAAATAAGAAAGAACTGTATAAGGCTGCAAACGATACATATCTATCGCATTCAGTCTTTTTTTTTATTGAAACTGCTGTATTTATATTAAATGTTAAACGTGAAGGTATATAAAAAGGCTTATTCACATGGTAGTTTTTTTGTCAAGGAAAAAAAATGTTTGAACTCATGGAAGCAAACATTTCTCTTGTGAAGCAAAAACAGAAACTCATTGTTATAGTTTTTTTCTTTGTCATTGAGCTAGGTCGAGTTTCTTCACATATAGAACTCGACAAAATCCTATATTTTGGTAGTCAATTGCTACCAGAAATACCATTTTGGCTACAACTTTCAAACAGGCAGTAGCCACTGGCCAATGCGGCAACTGATTGGAAGGTCTAATTACATTACTGTACATAGGAAGGCAGATGTGGCCTTCCCTCTTGTTTGTTACTGACATATTTACTGTTCGTGATTACTCTGTCGGCACATATTGCTATGTTGGATTTTCATTCCTTGTTGATGAAATATTTAAGTATTGTCAGCCCTGGCTTGCAGAATGTAGAAAGTGTGTGATGCATAAAAAAAGATGCATAAAAGACCTTAGAAATATATGATAAAATTAAAAAAATAAATTACATAAGACTCCGGGTTGCATGTTATATATAAAATTTACAAGGAGAGGCTCAGGTTTCTCCCTTACTGATCAACAACCGATAATCCCCTCACCGATTCAAGCAGTAATTTTTCTATCAATAGTTTTTGCTGAGGAACAAATTGTGTCAAAACAACATTGAACAGGTTTTTATAAATTAAAAAAAAAAAAAAAAAGTTTTATTCAAGAAATATGTTAATCAGTAAAATAATAATTATATAAATAACGTATTCATAACAATTAATAATATATAACGCTGGTATTTTGGTAATCTTTTAAATTGTTATTGACAGGGCACAAATTTTCCATACAATTCAAAACCGAAATTGGGAAATATGGCTGGAATTTCCCTGCCATGTGTTGTTTCGGTTTCGATTTTGTTTGTTTTGGGTTGGCTACCACGAAAATTGCAGTGGTAGCCAACTGTCTATTCAGATTTTTGGAATTTGTCCAGCCCTGCACATAAATGCAATATGTAGTGAAATTCATATGAAAGCAACAATATCCTGTCGGATAATACCTGCCATCCACTGTTACCTGACTCTCCCCTATACTCATATGTGAAGGTAACCGACTATAGGCATGTACCTTTCCACCCTTTGTACTGATGCATTTACTAATGCCCGAGGAATTTTTTGCCATGCTGAGTGGATTTTTGCAGCTTACACATACGTGCAATCAGATGTGTGATGGATGCTAAGCAATGCATACCTGTATTTAGTTTGCCAAATATTTTGGTTCGAATTAAGCTTTGAGTATTACGGATTTTTTGGAAACCATTAAAAGCCTTTTTTATTATCCAAATTTTCTTAATTCTTTCTTATCTCCTGATTCATCGTTTGCATTAACTCCATTCTTTTCTTGCTTATAGATATGTATTTCAGTGTCCTTTTTGTTGGAAAAAGTTTTATTGCACATAAGACAGCTAAAGATTTGAATTTCTTGAACTTTGTCTGCAATTTTGATTCCAATCGACCAGGCAGAGCCCAAACCGTTCGTACACATAGATGAGAAATAAGATAGAGAGCACATTCACCTGCGCAGTGAGCAATTTCAGATGCCAACATCAAGGCGAAATATAATCAACTGTGTCATTTAGCATTTTCAGGAATATAATTCTCCGTAAGAGGAAATGTTGTTGTAAAGCCTGCGCAGAAGGCTTTGCACGGTCTATCTTATCTTTTCTCTGCAGTCGTATACAATGAGCAGTGATCGTTTTTAGACAGGATATTTGCAACCGCTCTCAAACGGTTATGACTGGTCGGACTTTATGGAAACATTCTAATACACACAACTGACCAGTATCTCGAAAATCGAGTTCATTAAATTATTTAATTCATGGAATCAAAACCCGCAATGATTGTCATGAATCAAGCAATTTTTTTTTTCTATAGTCGATTTTTGTATCTCATTGCTGAAGATGGCTACTTGGTAGTCGAAATATGTATCCAGTATTTCAATCTATTTGTGGATTAGAGGTTCCCTCCCCTTTTTGGTTGTTCCATTTCACAGTTTTTGCTTAATTTTTGCACAGTATAGACATCGTGACAATCACTGTGGGTTCTGATTCCACGAATTAAACAATTTAAAAATCTTGCTTTTCGAGATCCTGGGCAGTCGTGCTTGCACATAAATTTGCACATAAATAATACCATTTACATATTTTATGACATATTTCTAATTCATTGACCAGGCAGTGTATTATCTTTATGTACGAGGGGAAGTCAGTAAGTAAGTCACAAATGGATATAGAAACGAAACAAATAAGAATACTGGTTGCTTTGGGCTGCTGTCTAAACAAGGTGATGAATTCCCTTTGTACAGCTTGTAGCCGAACAAATGGAAATCACTTGGAGCAAGCTAAGTGGAGGATGCTCAAAAACTTCAGAGTTGAACTTTCGCAGCATCTCGGTTAAGACAATCGTTATCATGCAATAACAACACGCTTTTCATGAGGAGTTCTGGACGCTTCCATCAAATAACATTACGAAGTTTTATAAGGATGTTATAGTAGAAGTTACCATTTACAATTTACTCTCGCTGCCAGAATATGGTAAGCAATATGCTCTAGAGATCCCAGAAGACTCTGAGCACCACTTTTCTGGCGATAAAGCTGTACAAAGGGAATTCACCAGCTGATTCAAACAGCAGCCCAAAGAATTTTATGCTGCTGGTTTTGAGGGGCTCGTGAAACAACGGGACAAGTGCCTCAGTGTACAGGGAGAAATAAAAGTAGTTTTCAAGTCAGTACTTCGATTTGTTTCATTTCTATATCCATTTGTGACATACTGACTTCCTCTCATATTTCTGGGATAAACACAAACATCCATGCCCACGGTGGGATTCAAACCCACAACCTGACAGATTTGAGAACTAGAAAGCCTAGGTCCCGGCACTCTTGAAGATCACCCAGGGATATTCACACATCTGACGGTAAGATTTAAGTATCCCTATATGCTCAGATTATAGAAATATAAATTTTATTCATTTACGAGGGGCTACCCAAAAGAAACCGGAATTGTAGTGTTGATAGCCAGGCGCTTATATTAACGACTTCTCCCGCTAGGCGAGTGTAGGCCAACACTTCCTCCGTCATTATGCTAGGGAAGCTTGTGCACAGTCTCTGTGAGCTATTATGTAAAGACTGTTTTGTTTGCATGGCGTTTTTTGATGTGAGGGGTGTTGTGCAAACAGAATTCGTTCCTCCCAAACTCAACAGTGATAGATGAGTAGGGGGGGGGGGGCCAATGGAGGCATGTTTTTTTTGTCAAAAATGGCGCACAGTGAGGGCCGTGTGAGTGGGTGCATTGTTATGGTGGAAGAACAGTCACCTGACTGCCAAAAATCGACACTTTTTTTCCCCTCAAACTGTTGCGCAGCCTTTTAAAAACTTCCAGGTAGAAAGCTTGATTGATAGTCTGTTTTGGAGGAACGAATTCTGCATGCACAACACCCTCACATCAAAAAACACCGCACAAACAAAAGTCTTTACATAACAGCTCACAGAGACTACGCACAAGCTTCCCTAGCAACGCCGCTTGGCATAACGACGGAGGAAGTATTGGCCTACACTCACCTAGTGGGAGAAGTCAGTATACAATCGCCTGGTTATCAACACCACAATTCCAGTTTCTTTTGTAACCTCCTCGTAACTGTCAGTAAAAAAAAAAATAAAATAAAATAAAGATTAACTCCACCTCTCTTCCAAAACTTTTCTTTCATGCTAGACAGACATAACGAGTCAATGGATTCATGTTGTTTGCCATGACAAATTCTGTGTCTCTCTTTTCTTAAGCCCCGTTTCCACGAACCGAGTTTATCTCGGTTCGGTTCGCGAAACTAGATCCGTAATGCCATGGAACCGAAACTCGTTTCACCAACCGCGTTTGAAACTCGTTTGAAAGTCGTTTCGTTCAAACTTGTTCTGAGAACTCATTTCAGCTATGAAACTAGTTTCGCATCGCAGCTTGCAGTTGCATTTTGCAAAATGGCTGAGCTGTGATTGGTTTTGCAATTCTACACAAAATATATAAATTAAGATGCTGATAATAAAGCTAATAAGCTAATTTGTTGATTTATAAGCAGTGGATATTTTGGTATATGTGTATTTTAGTATAACAAAGCTCATACTAATTCAGAATTCGTTAATACTTATGGAAAATAAAGATAAAACTTAACGAAATGTTAACACACTAGCAGCATATACTTTAAGAATAATTTCTTATGTACATTCCGTATTATCCGGCACTAAAAAGTGCGTTATCCGGATCGCTACACTCAAAGCTGACATCTTAAACCCGCTACTCCATAGAACTCGGGCTTAAGATGTGAGCTTACAGTATAGCGGTCCGGATAACGAACTCTTTAGTGACGGATAACACGGAATGTACATAAGAAATTATACTGAAAGTATATGCTGCTAGTGTGTTAACATTTTGTCAAGTTTTATCTTTATTTTCCGCAAGTTTTAACGAATCCTGAATTAGTATGAGCCTTGGTATACTAAAATACACATATACCGATATTTTAAATGCTTCAGTAGAAAAATTACAAAATTCTATGCCTTTGTTGGGCATCCATATTTGTTGACAGTCCCACAATACATTGCATACCTCGCTTCAAACAATCCCACAATGCAATCAAATAAAAGCGATAGAAACTCAGTTAGTACTCGGTTCGTGGAACTAAGCTGGAATCCTAAAGCTAGATCCGCAAATCTAGTTTGTCAAATCAAGTTTCTCGAATCGGGAATTCTCAGTCCGTGGAAACGGGGTATTAGTTGTCGATGTTTTTGTGCTAATGTTGCTTTGTCCACAGAAGGCGTTCTCTCCTGTTGTACATCTGCCAGAAATTTTTTTTAATACGTACATAAAAATAATGTCAAAAATATTAATGGAATCTATATAACAATTTACAGTTTTTATTTAAATATTTTAATTCGATTTCCATTTTTCCACGTTAATAAGCATGTTAATTCCACCTAAAAATCTTTCGCATATTTTTAAATGATACGCCCCAAGTTTGTGATACGAACAAATGAATAAAATTTCAATTAATAAGAACAGGTAAAAAAAGTTCTAAACAATAAAGATATTAAAATGCAAACTCAAATTCGATGTTTATTCCAAACACAAAACGCGTAATGCAATTACGTGAATTGTTTTATAAAAAAATTTTTTAGGCGATGGAAATAGTAAACTTAAACTAGAGGTCGCTAAACTGCATTTTTTTCCCATGGTTATTCTCGAGCCTACCTTAAGACAAAATCAGTTATTTAACTTTTTATTTTTTGTTATTGTTTATGAACGGACAATAGCGTTTACTATTTTTATATTACTAAAACAATGACAAAAGAGCGTTTAGTAATTAGCGCGCGTCTGTGTTGTGAATAATAACATCATCAACTCTTCTATGCTTTTACCTGCTGAATTCGACTTGTAGTGTCTGAAAGTTGAGTTTGTGCTGCTCATTGCGAAGTCTTTCATCGGTCAACAGTCGTTGCAGCTCAGTTTCTTGAACGAACCGCGATATGGGAGCCATTGAACGGTCTCCCTCGATGTTACTCATAATTAAAAGTCTCTATGAACACTAGATTGGATTCGCTGGCTTATTTCTTTTCATGTTTAAAAAGTTCGGAATTAAATTATCCAAACGTTTATGTCGCTCAACAATTTTCCACATTGAACAAAGAATGAATATGAACTGTTGATTTTTTTTTTTGTTTTGTTTTGTTTTTTTATCCTTCTGCCATTGAACTTTTATTGTAAAACTTTTTAGTTAATTTCACAACTTTCAACGAAGCTGTTTGAAACAGAGACTTTGAGTTCTGACAAAATGTTTACAGAAGTGCTTCTTCTTATGAGTTATTTCATACAATTGATCGTGCCGAAATGTTTTCGAAATATGGTACTATGGAAACTTTAATTATCGATGTGATTCTAATCTCTCCTTGATTTTAACCCAACGGGCACAAAATATTTCAAACGAGGGCTGGCGTTACTTCGCCCTGCGATCTCCCATTGGAGACGTCTAAACTGCGTCACATGATGCCCTCCATATGTCTTTTAAAGGGAGGAGCGATAAGAAAATTATTGCCCCCAAATATTTTTAATATACCCCCCCGTGGGGGGGGGGCAGGCTACGTAATCCTCTTTTCAATTTCCATGAATTCAATTAACGGAGAATTAGTATAAAGAGTAACGTGCGCCTGAAACAATAATATTTTTGTTTATTGAATTATCATTAAAAAAAAAAAGTGAAGTTTAATTTGTATGAATGCTATTTATATTTCAGAAGGCGAACATATTTGATTATCATAATTTTTTATTATAATGTTATTTATTTAAAAGTTTGGTTTATTATTTTTTATATTTTAATTTCGCTATTTGCCGCCCGTATCAAAGTGCCGTCTGAAACTATCATCGCTTCACTGCTTCACGCCCTTCTCTGTCTATGAGGGTTGTTTTGTAATTTAAATAAAAAAAAAAACGGAAAAGAAAAAAAAACAAACCACTACTGTATGTATATTTTCAAAATTTATTCTTTACCTGATTCTATTTACCTTTAACTATTTTTCCACGTAGTTTCCAAGTTTATTTAAACATTTGTCATAGCGCTCAATGAGCTTTTACATGCCCACTTCAGCAGTTTTCACTTCTTCATCGTTGATGAAACGCAGGCTGCTGATGAACTCCTTTAGGTACCAAGACGGCATGCGTTATTCGGACCCGGGTGCGAATAACAATTCCGTTATTCGGACCCGGGTGCAAATAACGATTCCGTTATTCGGACCCCTGTGCAAATTTCTAAATTTCAAATCCTCATTAATTATGCTTGTTAAATTGAAGAACAGTAAATTAAGGATCAAAGGATCAGTTCTTGATGAATGTTTTTTTTTTTTCTTCTTTTATTATTATTATTATTATTATTATTATTATTATTATTATTATTATTATTAAGTACCGAAAGGTGCTTTATGCTATCAGTGTGGGGAAACGTGTCTGTCCGTCTGTCTGTCTGTCCGTCTGTCTGTCTGTCTGTCTGTAACTCAAACTCCTCCGAGGCTATGAAAGATTTTCAAAATCTGTTTTCGTCAGTCGATGAATATGGTTCATGGCACGAACAAGTTACAAATATTATCTAAATCGGTTCATTGGCACGTGCATGAATGGTACCTCTATTTTCCCGCCTAGCAATTTTCTATGGGAAGATATATTGACTAATATATCAAACAAATTGTAATGACGAGATAGATGCGGTTATTCATTACTATTTTCGTCAGTCGATGAATATGGTACATGGCATGAACAAATCACAAATATTATCTAAATCGGTTCAATAGCACGTGCACAAATGGTACCATCACGACCCCACCTAGCAATTTTCAATGAAGAGATATATTAGTTAATATGTCAAACAAATCGTAATGACGAGATACAAGCGAATATAAATTACTATTTCGGCCATTGATAATTATGGTTCAGGAAATGAACCATTTTGAAAATTGTTGCAATCGAAACATTGGCACGTGCACTAATGGTACTCTTATGACACCATCAAGAATTTTCAAAGATAGGATATATCAAACAAACAGGGATGATGTATCATAAATGAATATAACGTAAAATTAATGATAGTCCAAATTGGTTTCATGGAACCTGGTTTAGTGGAACCATGATGGTTCATTAGAACTTTCAACGCTAAAATATTGCATGTAATATACCAAACGACTTGGAATGACGTGTCATAAATGAATATAACGTAAATTAATGATAGTCCAAATTGGTTTCAAGGAAACTGGTTTAGTGGAACCATTCTGGTTTAGTGGAACCATCATGGTTCATTGGAACCTTCAATGCTAAAATATGGCATGTAATATATCAAACCATTTGGAATGAGGTGTCATGAATGAATATAACGTAAAATTAATGATAGTCCAAATTGGTTTCAAGGAACCTGGTTTAGTGGAACCATGATGGTTCATTGGAACTTTCAATGCTAAAATATGGCATGTAATATATCAAACGACTTGGAATGAGGTGTCATGAATGAATATAACGTAAAATTAGTGATAGTCCAAATCGGTTTCAAGGAATTTGTTTAGTGGAACCATTATGGTTTAGTGGTACCATTATGGGTCATTGTAAATTTCATTGCCAAAATATGGCATGTAATATATCAAACGACTTGGAATGAGGTGTCATGAATGAATATAATATAAAATCCATGATAGTTCAAATTGGTTTCAAGGAACCTTGTTTAGTGGAACCTTTATGGTATAGTGGAATCATTATGGGTCATTGGAAATGTCATTGCCAAAATATAGGATGTAATATATCAATCGACTTGGAATGAGGTGTCATGAATGAATACAACGTAAAATTAAAGATAGTCCAAATTGGTTTCAAGGAAGCTGGTTTAGTGGAACCTATATGGTATAGTGGAACTATTTTGGGTCATTGTAAATTTCATTGCCAAAATATGGCATGTAATATATCAAACGACTTGGAATGAGGTGTCATGAAAGGATATAACGTAAAATTAGCAATAGTCCAAATTGGTTTCGAGGAACGTGGTTCAGTGAAACCATTATGCGTCATT
>JAHWFO010055030.1:83086-113985 GCA_023313115.1 Rhysida immarginata | reverse complement strand
AACCCCTATTTTTAAATTTTATATTCAGATTGTACACAGTTTTCAAGAAAAGTTTTATTCTTGGTGTTTTTTCAATTGATCCAATCGTTTAGGAGATAGAGGCCCTGAAAGTGTAGAACTTTTAATGTTTTGAACCCAATTTTATCGATGAAGTCAAAGAGATAGGGAGCGCGTCTTACAAACCTTCCTATTCTAATGTTTCATGTGTTTAAGAACCCGAAGTCAGAATTTCAAAAATACAATATTTTTCAATAAATACTCACAGACTCTGCCTCCATAGGCCTGCAGCCCCCAAGACTTTGCTTGTGCACTAAAAATTTTGAGTTTCTGAAATTTGATTTCGGATTCTTAAAGACGTTCAAAAAGTAGAATAGGAATGTCTTCAAGACCCACTCTCTATCTCTTTGTCATCATTGATAAAATTGGGTTCAAAACTTTAAAAGTTCCAATACGCAGAACGATTATACGCAGTAGGAAAGTGGGACCAAAAATCGATAACTTTTTTGTTACTAAAGAAAGAGCTTTAAAATTTTGCACAAACGTAAAATAGTATATGACGCTTCTAATGAATTGCTTTTTATTAGAATTTTTCGTAATACAAAATTTTTTTAAAATAAATAAAAATCTACGAACTGGGTACTGCTCCAACCAGCCCTAAGGACATGTAAATAGCGTTAATGCTTCCATGTCCACAGTGGCGCAATTGGTTGGCGCGTCTGTACGGTGAGCAGAAGGTTCCTGGTTTGAACCCAGGCTGTGGAATTTTCTTTCCTATTTTCATCAATAACAAGAAATTAAGCCTCCCGAGGAAGGTATAGGAAAGTAGCGGAAGCAATTTTTCTAGCCGGCCAGGCGGCCGAGAGGGCTAGGGCATTGACTTTCTAGATCCCGAGGCCATCTCTGGTCGTGGGTTCGAATCCCGCCGTGGGAATAGATGTTTGTGTTTGTCCCGGGCTGTGTACAGATAAAACTTGTGTAAAAAGCGCAAAATGACCTTAGTAGTCGACGCCAAAATTTCTTACTTACTCACTTTTCAAACCCGCTTATCCGTTAGGGTCGCGGGGGCAGCCACCCTATGGAGGATCTCCAGTGACCGCGATCTTACGCCATCATGTGCATATCCTCTTTGATAATACCCAAGTGACTCGAACCCAAATTCTCAATGTAGTCTAACCACCTGGTTCTAGGGCGACCTGGCTTGGAAAATAACAACTGCCTAGGAAGACCAGTTTGCGGCATCCGTATCACATGGCCATACAAGCGCAACTGAGATCTCTCAATGCGGAGAAGTAGCGGCTCAACACTTAAAGACTACCTTACTGTGCTATTGTGCACTCTATCTAGTAGGGTAACACCTGCCACACCTCTCAGAAATCTCATTTCGGCCGCTTGTACTCGCGATCGCACTTTTTCGGTCATTACCCAAGCCTCATGACCATAGGTGAGAATGGGGACAAAGATAGATTTGAAGACGGAGAGCTTGGCTTTGTTACCCAGCTCACGTTTCGTTACCACGGTTCGCCACAGTTCACGTCTGACGCAGCTTGCTGCACCGATCCGAGCATCCAATTCTTTCTCCCGCTGTCCATCACTCGTGAATGCAATCCCGAGATACTTGAATTTCTCCACCTGTCTCAATGAGGCTCCCCTAACATGGAGAGCGCACTGAGCAGGCTGTCTTGAAAGGACCAGAACCTCAGTTTTAGTCACACTGATCTTCATCCCAGCTTCTTCACATTTGGCTGCAAATCGGTCTAGTGCATGCTGAAGGTTGTTCGTGCGAGAAGACCAAAGGAGGACATGGTCGTCAGCAAAGAGCAACCTCTCCACCAGGCAGTCGCCCACACAAACACGCTCATCGCCTCGGCTGCCCTTGTCTATCCAGTCCATAAAGATAATGAAAAAGAGGGGCGACAATACGCACCCTTGGCGGAGTCCAACACCCACAGTGAACGGTCTAGACTTAATGCCATTTATCCAGACACACATCTCAGAGCTTTCGTACACACATCTCTTAACAGCAACCAGTATTTGCCCATCCACTCCATACTCTTGCAACACTTGCCAGAGCTTCTCCCGAGGCACTCTGTCATATGCTTTTTCGAGGTCCACAAAGCAAGCGTAGACCTCTTTTGCATACTCCCAGGATTTCTCAAAGATTTGCCTTAGAGCAAAGATGTGATCTGTCGTGCTTCGGCCAGGTCGGAAACAACACTGCTCCCCCGACAGTTTGGAGTCGACTATTTCCCGACTTCTCTTCTCCAGACACTTAGCGTACACTTTCCTAGGAATGCTGAGCAAAGAGATGCCTCGATAGTTGTTGCAATCTTACTGATCTCCCTTTTTGAAGACAGGGATCACAATTCCTGTCTGTCATTGCTTAGGGGCCTGTCCAGATATCCAAGCAACCTGACACACTCGAGTCAGCCACAGGATACCATCCTGATTTAAGGACTTTAACATCTCGGACCGGTTTTCATCATCATCTGCAGCTTTGCCAGTCTTCAGGGACTTAATTGCCCATCTGACTTCTGCTTCAGTGATACTACGGTGACTATTCTCCGCTTCAAAGTGCACCTCATGTGCCTCAGTTGTTGCTGTCACCGGATTAAGAAGAGATGCAAAGTATTCCTTCCATCTATGCAACACGCTCTCCTCCGTTTTCAGAAGCCTCCCATCTGAACTCTTAACAGTTTGTGATGAAAGAGACTTCTTTCCACGGAGGCGGCGCACGGTCTGCCAGAATACCTTGTTTGGCGAACCATAGTCTGCCTCCAATTTCTCCCTGAACTTCTCCCAGGCCTTGGATTTAGCTGTTGATACTGTCTTTGCTGCTGCTTTTCGCGCCTCAGTGTACCGCAATCGACTCGAAGTTGACTTATTTGCTGCTAGCCAAAATTTCTAACAAAACCAATCATCTATTTTTTTTATTCCTTCATCTGCACTTTTTAACCCCCCATTTTTTAAATTAAAAATTGATTTCCTCGAATCTTGTATTTAGAAAATATAAAAGAACCCTATCTTCTTTCCTTTCTCATCATTTTCGATCGAAAGATATATCACATCCTATGTGTTCCCATAAATTTCTCAAGACCAAGTGATTGCTACCCCCACATCTCCGACCCTATTGGGACAATGTAGCCCAAACTTTACAGTAATGTTGATCTTGCTTAGAGGAATCTGCATACTGAATTTAACTCCTTTATATGCATCAATGCGCGTAGACCTTTTGGTCCCCTCTAATTTCCGCCCCCAGTGGGCCAATCAAAACCAAATTAAATAGTGAAGGTGTACATGCACATAGTAAGCTATATTCTGAATTTCAACCTTCTACGTCAAAAATGCGGAAATTATGAAGGGGACGGACGGACAGACAGACGGAAATTGTGAAAACAATAAGTAGCTCCATTCTTCCGCTACTTAATAAGTTTTCTAATTCACTCCCTCTGGCATGAATGCAGGCTTCACAACGTCGCCGCATGGACTGACGTAAAAAGTTCAAAAGTTCCTGGTTCTTCGCGAATCTGGTCCGCAGCTATGGCGATTCCGGCTACCACTTCTTCATCGGATCCCACTGGTGTCTCGTATACCAATATCTTTAAGTGTCTCTGCAGATTCTAAACAACTGTTTCCTGCAGGTAGGATTTCAACTTTTTTATCTCAAAAACAATGTCCCAGAGAAAAAAATGAAAGAGGTAAATGTTGCTTAGATTTTATCCCTCTATCACCTAGAAGCCGAGAGAAATATACGTACCTGCCGAATTTCAAGTTTGTAGGCTTCTTAGTTCTGGAGATTTCGTAATGAATGAATGAATGAGTGAGTGTATACATTTTTCGCTCTTTCTTTTATATAATAGTATTTTACCCCTGCAAAAATCCTGGTCGTCCTCGGCCGGGATCGAAGCCACATCTACGGGCATCAGAGCAACACCACCTAGACAGAAGGCCTGATAACGGAAACGTCATACACTGCTACATCATCATTAGTCGACCATTTTTTACCCTATTTCTACCAATAATAAGCCATAAATTTGGTCGACTAATTATGATGCAACAATGTATGACGTTTCCGTTATCAGGCCTTCTGTCTAGGAGGAGTTGATCAGAGGAGATCACGCAACCACTGAGCCATCGAGGCCAATAAAGGAAAGTGAAGTCGTCTGCTAGACAGAGAGTAATGCCCACGCAAATGGCCAGAGAGCGCCAGTGAAAAAAAAATCACGCTTTAAACAATGGAGTTTCCATCCTGTATTTCTTCATCCATGACCACCTGGGTCTATGAAAGTAAATGGTCGTTCAACTCTACTGAAAAATGAAGCTAAAGTTTCTAACTCCCGATAGGGCGGGAACTCTATTCAAAAATGGCGCTGCATGTATAATAGCACCTTCAGTGCATGCAGCGCCGACAATTGTGAGTAAAAATATTAGTTTCATTTTCAATTGACATACTACTGCCAAAATTAGTGTATTCTACATAATTTTAAATAAATAATTGATAAACCAACTGTAGAATGCATTACTAAGCTCACTATTAATTTTGGGTATCAACAATATAAGTAAAATAGCTCTACAAATTATGAAATTCAGATCACGCTAGGTGCCGCATACATCGCAGAAATTGTATTCGACCTATGCGGCTCCTAGCGTGATCTGAATTCCCTAGCTTCCCTTAACAATGGAAAATGACGGAAGTTGAACGACCATTTACTTCTATAGACCCTGATGACCACAGCCAAAGTAATTTTTTATGGCCTATTGTTGCAGAAACTTTACTCTGCATTGTAGGACATGATACATTGGGCGCGGTCAAAAATGCAAATACCGAGTTGGGTTGGTGAAGCAATGATTATTGCTCGATTGTTAACGGATTGTTGACTGTCGTAGCAACAATGGCTTTCTTCACTAACTCAGCTCGGTGTTAGCATTTTCGACCTCGCCCATTGTTGGTCCGCGCATATCGTAGGCTCATGTCAGACAGACAGATCAAGCAAAATATTATTTTTCCCCTTTCCCCTTTGGGCTAACCTGACACTCGGCACATATAAACCTTACCCTAAACCTAACGAATATCTGGTGCAAGTATGAGCTTAAAAGGATAAGTGGTTCAAAAGTTTTGAGAACATTTACAGACGCACCCTCAATTTTTATATAACCTTTCCATTGAAACCGAAACTGGAGTAACTGCGCAGAGCAGGACAGCAAAAAACTTGCGTTTCCTACCTTGAAATGTGCAAACAATACTACACATCCGGAGGAAAACGGGAGTTTTTTTGCTGTCCTGCTTCTGCGCAGTTAGTCTAGTTTCGGTTTCAAGGAAAAGATAAACAAATTCTGGCGCCATCTCTTGAGTGAACAAACAAACATAAACCAAGGTATATGATTTTTACCCCTTCCCTTCCTACTTTAGGGACATGTAAACCTTACTCTGGACCTAAGGAATATATGTTGCAAATATTAGCTCAATCGGATAAGTGGTTCAAAAGTTTTTAGAACATTTACAGACGCACCCTGAGCCTGAATTTTTATATACAGGGTGTTTTTGAATTGAGTACAGATTTTTTGGGAGATGATAGAAGAGGTCCTTAGAAGTATTTTTTGTCATATGAACATGGGGTCCCCGCAGCTCCGTTTACTTCCAATACTGCATTGAACAATCAAATGACACCGGGACGCAGTGTGCGTTGGTAGGCCTAGATTATTTTATTTTTACATCAAGTGAACTTTTTAAAACAAATCTTTACCTACTGCTTTCCCAGAATGCGATTAGTTCATTTACATATGGACTAATCGTATTTTACAAAGGGGTTGGATACCATGGATTCTCCTTGACGAAGTTTGTCCTAAGATTTTTCAACAAACATGCACGTGCACCTTGAAATCTCTTTGCAAACAATTACTTTCAAAGTTATTACAGTAGATTGCTTGTGTTAATTGTTAAAAATAAAATAATCTAGGCCTACCAACGCACACTGCGTCCCGGTGTCATTTGATTGTTCAATGCAGTATTGTAAGTAAACGGAGCTGCGGGCACCCCATGTTCTTATGACAAAAAATACTTCTAAGGACCTCTTCTATCATCTCCCAAAAAATCTGTACTCAATTCAAAAACACCCTGTATAAAGACTATGGTTACTCCCGTTGCAAAATTATAAGAACACCTTTCTGGAATTGAGTGTACATGTTTTGGATTTACATATTTAAACTCAGAATGTGTCATGGATATTTAAAACATCCTGCTTGGAATGTTTTTCTTGTAAAAAATACTGTTAACGAAACAATTATCAGCAATTCGTCATGGCTCGCAAAAAAACCTTAACAGAACATGAAGGAGGACAAATAACAGCATACAAAGACCAAGGATTGTCGATGAGAGCAATTGCGAAAAAGTTGAGACGCTCCGTGACAGTGGTGTCCAATTTTCTAAAGTTTGGTAAGCTGTACAATACGAAGAAGGCAACAGGGCGACCACGGAAGATCAACCGCTGAAGGCGGGTGGAACATCACTACAGAAGTTAGCCAGTGATCCAAACATACAAGTTCGCAAGTCCACACTGTCCCGTGCCATCCATCGGACAACCAAACTTCATTACAGAAAGAGGAAAGTGCGACCACGACTTCAAGCGCACCACAAGAACAAGAGGCTGAACTGGGCAAAGGAACATGTCAACTGAGGCAACCAGTGGCGTCAAGTTGTGTTCAGCGATGAAAACAAAAATAATTTACATGGACGGGACGGATTTTCCTGCTACTGGCATGACGTAAGAGAGCCGGAACAATTCTTTTCAAAGAGACAACAAGGAGTGGCTCAGTGATGGTGTTAGACTTTCTCAATCAGAAATTTGGAAATCGTGTCATTTCAAACAGGTTTCCAGATCGATTCGGGGGTGGCTTTCTTTGGTCCCCTATGAGTCCTGACCTAAACCCATGTGATTTTTATCTCTGGGGGTTCCTTAAAGACAGTGTGTTCACTACAGCACCAAGAACCCTAGACCAGCTGCGACAAAGCATTGTCGACTGCTGCACCCTTGTGGATGCAGAAATCCTGGATAGAGTTATGAACAACTTCACCATTCGGCTGTGAGCAGTTCAAAACGTTCGTGGTGGCCACATTGAGCATATCATCAAGACTTTTCCACGGGAATAAAAACTTCGAACTGCCTAAAATATCATACTGAAATGCTAAGTTTGTAAACATTAATGGGGTCAATAAATCATAGTACTGAAATGGTCAGAAATTGACTGAATCATCCTGTATTTATTTTGTTTTATTTTTTGATACGACGTATATTTCTCGAGATATTCGTTTATCTCTATTCGATTTTTGTCGATTACAGCGATCTGTGAAAATAATGAACTCATTCATATGTCAAATTAATGTATTTTCCCCCTAAAGAATCCAAATCAGCCAGAAAATCTGAGGGTGGGTCAATATATTGGTACCTTCAAGATGAACAGAATTCATTTCAAACGTTTTTTGATTCGATGCGTAGTTTTGGAGACATTCAATGCCTTCACTTAATTCGACCACGCTGTTTTTTGTTTCATTAGATTAATTGAAGTAAATATATTTTATGAAAATTATGATATTTTATGAAAAAAAATTAATCAAATGAAAATCATAAAAAAGTCCAGTTTTAATGTCACTCGGGCAGCAAGCGTTATATGCTACTGGAAGGGTACGCGGTGGTTGTTCTATAGCAAGCACATGACAATCGAGGTGATTCCAAAGGTTCTCGATTTGGTTGAGGTCTGGGGAATTAAAGGGCCAGGGTAGTACTTGGAACTCTTGGTCGTGTTCCTCAAACCACCTCCGAACAATTGCAACCGTATGACACGTCGCATTGTCTTGCTGGAACATGCCATCCCCCTCTGGGTGCATTTGATCTGCAATTATGGATAAATAACCGAATCGGTTGAGAGTGCCTTGCCTTCCACAGGTATCAGTGGGCCCAGACAATGCCATGAAAACAACTCCCCACACAATGACGCAGCCGCCACCAGCCTGGATTCGTCCAACAATGGTTGCAGGACGCTTGTTCTCGGAGGTTTCTCGCCTCACCCGACAACGGCCGTCGCTTCTGTGGAGCAGAAATCTTGACTCATCGGAAAAGGCAACCTATTTAAAGTCAGAAGTGGTCCAGTTTCTGTACTGATGGGCAAATTGAAGCCGTTTTTAGAGATGAACCTACGTCAGCATGTGTGCGATGACCACAGAGATGTCTGCTGCGGAGGCCCATACGTAGCAGGGTCCTCTGTAGTGTGGTTTTAGAGACATGTCTGGTAGCACCCTCGTTGGTTTGAGTAATAAGTTGGTCCACTGTAGCTCTTCGGTTGGCCTTCACACACCTTCGCAGCCGACGTTCATCTCTCTCATCAATGGCACGTGGTGCTCCACAATTCTCGTACCGGTTATTCTGAACGGTCCCATTTTCCCAGTCATGGTACACTCTCCGATTATCATACCCTTTTCCAGATCTGATAAATCACGTTTCTTAACCATTGCAGCAATGAGTGATATGTTTTTTACATAGTGGAAACCTACCTTATATAGTCACCTAACCAATTCCCAACACGTGACATAATTCCTCGGCTGGGGAACCCTGAAGACAAACGTAATAATGTGACTCGACCCTGTATAAGAATAATTACAAAGTTCGAATATGGTTGAGTTTGATTCAGTGGTACATGTGTAAATGATACCATAATGTATTCATGGCATTACCGGGGTGCACTCATCATTGTGGAGGGCACCATGGGTCAATGGAAGTATGTATTTGTCCTTTCGGACCATGTCCAGCTCTACATGCAGATTGTGTTTCCTCAGCACGATGGCATCTTCCAGCTGGATAATGCGACGTGCCATACAGAGCGCAGTGTCGGTGCATGGTTCGAAGAGCACTAGGACGCGTTTACAATACTCCCCTGGCCCCCAAATTCCCCGGATTTAGATACCATAAAGCATTTATGGGACCACCTCGAGCGGGTTGTTCACGCCGTAGATCCTCCACCGCGAAAGCTATGGCAGCTCGACACAGAACTGGAGTCCGCATGGCTTCGCATCCCTGTTAATACCTTCCAGAACCTTATTGACTCTATTCCTGCCCGTCTCGCAGCTGTACGCGCCGCGACAGGTGGTTATTCTGACTATTGACAGGTGGTTACATTATTATGACAGGACTGTGTATAACATACCTTCTAATATTTCTTCCATATTTACATAAAGTCTTAATGAATTCGAATAAAAAATATTTCCATTAATCATCTTCCATGAAAAACAGTTAATTTTCTTTTAGGATTATTTTTAAGGTTAATTAATTTGACGAAAGGCCAGGCAAATTGCTAAGTATTCCCGACAACAGGTACACCGCAGAATAGAATTTTGATCAATAACTCAAAAAATGATATACTACGGTGTTCAGCACGGTTAGAAATTGAGATAAATTCACAGACCTTGGAATAACCTGAATTTTTGAATCGCTGGTCAGGGATCAATGATCACCTGTCACACTGCGTGATTCATTAAAAATCAAAAAGAAATCCTAACTTATTTTAAAATTCTTTTTACCTGTACAGAATGAAATAGTGCCTTTTGTAAATAGTGTGTAAAATGAAATATGTGTTCATGTTAACAGCAAATAAAATAGGTGTTTCTATGTTTTAGGAGTTTTGGAGTTTGGTCGCTAATTTGAAATGGGAATAAGGTTATGTGGCATATCAAGTAAAACAATTTATTCGTCAGGTCACTCTTGCTATCGAATTTCAGTTATCTGTTGATGGTTCACATTACAAAAAACATTGACACTGTAACATGTCTGTTGCAGGTAATTGAAGATGGCACTAATGAAGGAGGAGAGGATTAAGCTAACCCTGATTTCTATGGTGCCATTGCTGCTAATTTCAAAGTCTGGCATCCCCGAAGGAGCCAATCGCCCACAGGGGCGTCGCATATGTGATACAGTAGAACCTCGATTTTCCGTTGTAATGGAGGGGAAGGGGGAGACGGTTATTCGAAAATGAGAGATTAACCATTTTATTTAATTGCCGGGAAATTGCACGCTCTCCATATACATCAGTGATTTCACGATGAATGTCCGTGCAATTCACCCGTTTGGCCCATAGAAATCGGATTGCTGCTCGCAGCTCAAGTTTGGAGTGGACATCCAGTTGACGCGCCATAGCTTTTAGCCCGCTAGTCACACAAAACACGACGGGAAACCACAGCAACCGTCCTATCCGACATCTGCGCAGTTAATGTCCCTTTCTCCGCTTTGCCCAAGATTGCGACACACAGCGCGCTCCTGCGGCGAGTTAGTGCAACTTACTTTTTGATCTCCCCTCGTATAAACAAGGGTATTGCGGGCCTATAAGTATATCTTCCTTGATGCTAACGAGATTAATAGTACAGCTAGTGCAATATAACGGCTAGTGCAGGCGTACATATATAACTATAAATTAAAAGGGACATTTAGTGGCTTTAAGGCAAGAACATCTCCCTCGCGGTAAAGAAGTGGTAACTAACAAGAAATGCAGCCTCGCACAGGGTACCTGGTGTAATTTCATTTTGCTATATATTGTGAATATCTATCATGGGAAAAAATTATAGATAATGACAGTTATTTGTCCGAACGGTTAAGTGAGGGATCGAAAATCGAGGTTCTACTGTAATACATTTAAGAGATAACGGGACTATTGAATGGTTGGACAGCTAAAAACATCAACCGGTGAGGCAACCTCAACAATGGCATAAGAGTCCACAACGTGGCACAAGACGGTTTGCAGCTGAGCTTGGACTCTGCCAGTCATCCGTAGCACAGATTGTAAGTACCAACAAAGTTCAAAGTTCAGATGCAGCAAGAACTATCCGAGGATGATCCGGACAATGTGAGGAGATCTACACTTGGGCTCGAGCCAACTATCGCCGGATCGTTCATTTGCACATAATATTGTCTTTAGTGATGAGGCAAATGTTTATGTCCATGGTGGTGTAAACCGTACGAACATGAAATACTGGATTGATATGAACCTTCATTGGACATATCCATCCAAAGTCGTTGGTGATGTCCAAGTTATTATGTAGTGTGGGATATGAGGCACATGTTTGATTGGACCGCTTTTCATAGATGGTACCCTCACAGAACGCTAAACATATCCTTTAGTTGCGGCAAACCAGTTTCGGAGTGTGTTTTTGTTTGGAAAGTGTCAATGTTTTGGAAAGTGAACCACAACAGATAACTAAAATTCGATTGCAGGAAGAGAACTTCTGAGAAAAAACGGGTTTTGCATATATGACACATGACCTCTTTCCCATTTAAGAAAATCAAAATCAAAATCGCGGATTTCAAGATGGTGACCAAACTTGAAAACTGTCCCAAAAGATAGAGCACTGCTAGCTTGGTCACATAGTTCATTTTACACATCATTTCCATTGAATTTTGGCTCAACCTGTATATGCCGTATACGGCAGTCCTGAGCACGGAAATGCTCGTGCTAATCAGCTCGCCCTCATGAGCAGAGAACTGCTGAAAGCTGGCTCGCGGAGCAGTGGTGGTCAAATCCATGAAACGGGAGGTGTGTGAGATGAAGGGAAACTAAATAAAAAAACATAATGAGCTTTATTGAGATTGGTTGCGAAATCTGAAATGACTTGGAGACGTAAATACACTATCTGGCCATTCCTCACCGGGCACCTTATACTTGTATGTTAAACCGGACCCAGCACAACATCTATGTTGCGTAGTACCGCCTTTCGCCGCAATGACATTCGCAACCCTTTGGGAAAGACTTTCCACCAATTTGCGATACTTATCGACGGGAATCTTACTCCATTCATCCTTCAAATTGGCAAATAGGTCAGTGCTGTTCTTTGGGCGGTATAGCATGATTCTCAACCGGCGCTCCACTTCGTCCCAAAGGTGTTCAATGGGATTGACGTCTGACTTTGGGCTGTACAGTCATGTTTCCCCACATTCATTTCCTCAAACCTATTCAAAACTTTCGGTTTCAGCAAAAACTTGACTTACATGTTCAAAAACTTAAGATAATAAACCATTAAGGAATGACATAACCAAGTACCGAAAGGTTAAACTCAACCATTCGCGGAACCATATTTTTAAATCGCTCTATGTTAACATTTTGTAAGTTTTTAAGCCCCATTGAGACGGGTCGCGGGTTCGAATCCCGCTGTGGCATGGATGTTCTGTTTCTCTCTTACTAAACATGCGAAAGGCAACGGAAAACCACCGCATTAATATTCCTAGTACGCCATTAACGATTTGGTCGCCAACCTCCGATGGGTGACGGCACATTTAGAAGAAGAAAAATTGGACGTTTGTTTTAATTACTTTTTTATTTTTTTAGTAAATTAAAAAGCTAAGATGAACCCACAGGGACCTGTGTGGTCAAAAATGACCGAAGGATAGGTCACTGGGGGCCATCCAACATATAAATGTGAACAAAACTCTATATATATATAAAATCCAAATACCACTCACTTACTCACTCACTCACTCACTCACTCACTCATCACGAAATCTCCAGAACTATGAAGCCTACAAACTTGAAATTTGATAAGTATATTTCTCTTGGCTTCTAGGTGCTCGCTAAGAAAGGATTTTATTTATTCTTTCTTCCTTTCCATTGTAGATTATTTTTAAAACTTAATTTACCTGGAGCTGAATGGGATTTTTGCCATCCTTAAAAAATTGTGACGTTTGCTTAGAAACTGTGACGTCGTTGTTTGCTTTATTTAATGAAGACTTTTGCGATTATTCCGTGAAACAGCATCAACAGTAACTGGAAGTATTTCGCGCAGGAATATAATGTATCTTATCAGGTTGTTGCAAAAGTTTCTTCCGGATCTAGAACCCGTGCCCAAGAAGGGCTCATTTTCCGAGGGGAGTGTTCATATGCTTTCAAACAAATTATTGCATTCGATTCCTGAATATCTTTGCTATATTACATCCAAACGAAGATGCTACAGAGTTCAAGCAAATCAACGCGCCGTTTGTCTCAGCAGACCGGAATTTCAAGAAGATCGTGTGGACGCATTCTGCACGACGATTTGAAGATGCGACCATAAAAAGTATCCGTGGTCCATGAACTGAAACCAGCGGATTGCCCTCAACGTCTTCAGTTTTGTAACTGGCTGTTTCAAGAAATCACAATGAATGGACTGGACATGCAGCTGTTTTTCATTTCTGATGAAGCCTGGTTCCATCTCTCTGGCTATGTCAACTCGCAGAACACCTGGCACTGGTCGACCACTAATCCTAACGAACATCATCAAACTCCTATGCACGACCCGAAAACTGACGTAAGGTGTGCAGCCTCTGTTCGACGCATTCTTGGTCCAATCTTCTTCCATGAAACGGTGAACGCATGAAACCAATTCCCAACACGTGACATAGTTCTTCGTCTGGGCAACCCCGAAGACAAACGTAGGGGGTGGTAATAATAATGTGACTCGACCCTGTAGAAATAATGGTTTGAGCTATAGTCAATCTCTTCTTTTCAGATACTTCTTAGAGTCTTCGACTTTTGAGGATCAGTCCCGTACAGTGGAATTCGAAGCAAAGTGTCACATGCCTCCAAAGCTCCTCACGGCCGGTTTGAGAAGTCCGATGTCGTATAAACGACTTCTTAAACTCTTAGTAGAATTTTTATCAGTTGCGTTTGTTTTTGGCTTTCTGTGGTGTATGTTTTTATATAATAATTCAGGATAGCTGTTTTTTTCTACCTCTAACTGGATATTTGTTAATATTCCATGCGAGCATCATTGCAGGATTGTAATCGTTAATCTTACCTCAGTCTTCTTTGCGCACAATATTATAGTGATTATTAAATGATAATGCTTTTTTTGCAGCTTTTGACTACGATATCTGTTACGGTAAGTGCTTCAGTAATTTGATGTGCGAATCCAAACTGACTTTCAGTATAAGTTATAATAACCTTTCTAGTGTTTTTTTTTCGCAAATAGTAACTGTACTGTTAGTGAGTTTGATATGACACGACTCGTTGATTAAGAGTAGGCGAAAGATTCTTGTTATGTTTGGCTCACGTGACCTACTTCGTTAGAAATGATGCTGCCTCCTCAAGTGACGACTTGTGAAGAATTGGGGCATCGTTAACCACCGGTATCAAATGAAATTGCTGGGCACTTCCAGATAGGTATTCACGTCTTCAAAAGTAATGTTCGACCTTACCAAGTGGCTCATCAGATGATGTAAAGAAGTCCGACGTAGCTTTAAACTTATTATCTATAAAGAGAGAAATTGAGACAGTTGAATAATATTTTGTCAGCCTTATCCCGTTGATTTCCCTAATGTGTTCCACTAAATCAATCCGTGTCCATTCATAAGGACTTATGGTAAGGAACCATGTTAAAGGATTATAATTTTGTGTCATGCAATTGATGTCATTTCTCGTTTTTTTTTTGGTTTTTTTTTTTCAAAATTGTTCCGTCTTTTACAGTCGACCAAATATTGCAGTCAAATCGCCTTCTAGCCCACCTTTATTTATTAAGCATTTGAAAGTATTGTTCAGCTGTAATTTTTTCTTTTCGAATTACGCGATTAATTTTATAAAAATACCAGAACCTATCTGAGGAATATTAGCAACATTTAATAAGAAATATAAATATTGTTGATTTAACCGAAACTGAAAATATTTTGAGATTAATCTGGTTTTCATAAATGCCATGCCTCGTAACCACCGAGAGAGAAGCCCTCTGCGATGAAACGTAATATATATTGTTGCTATCATCATAAATAGGGCATTCTTAATTCGTATTTCTACCAATTACTTTTCATCGCAGAGGCCTTCTCTCTCGGTGGTTACGCATGCCTCCAGATTAACAAACGTTTCCAAGGAAATTCATATTTCGGAGTTGCTATTGTTTCTCACTCTTAACAACTGGCCAACAAACAATGTCGTCACCAATTGCATAATAGCCATTCCGTTGCACGCTAATTGATGTTTAGCAGTGACCTTTAACCATTAACACTTTAATAATCTGAATTTTTTAAATTTTTCCTTTTATTGTACCCTAAACACTATCTTATTGCAAATTTCAAGTTTTTAGGACTGCGGGAAGTACCTTAGATTTTTGATGATTGGTCAGTGAGTTAGTGTCTAAATAAAGAAACTTTGAGTTCTTGTATCTTTTGAACTAGAAAAGATAGAAACGTAATATTTGAAAATTCAGTTTCATTTGCAAAGTACTCCATGCATAAAAAGTTTCAGGATTCTATGCAATTCTGGTACAAAGATATGTAAGGTCAAAAATACGCCGAGTTGCTTCCTGTAAAGGATGTTACGGCTGTGCTTGCTCGACTTGGCGAGGGCACTACCGTGCCCTCCAAATCATCAACTCACACCCCCAACTCCGATACTTATTCAAACTCACTCTGACCACCATTCCTATGACCCCCGTTTCTCCACTTCCATTCGTCACCCTTTAGTTAGATAGAACAACATCAGGAGGTGTATCTCCTATACAGGGTGAAAATTAATTCCACTGCAAAACTTGGAGACGTAGTAGGGATAGTCGGAACAAACAACGTAACAACTTTTCTGTATACCAGTTTTGAGAGAAAAAAATTATTTATCAACACAGAACAGATTATGGATGCAGGCGGTTGCGCCAATTGAAGAGACCATCCTTGGTGGACTGTGCTTCATCAAAACGCAAAACAAGTTCACCATACGCGGGATTGACGGCAAAATTCCGAAGATACAATTCGGAAAAGTGCACACGTAGTTGGTAGTCGTTGGGTCGCAAAGTCTGCATAGTCTGTTCGTGGTATGGATGTTGCCCATTGTCTTGCATGACGTTCCAGACAATTGTTTCACTGGTCCTCACAGCATGTGGGACTGCACGGGAGCTTGTTGAGGGGTCCTCTGCAAACCGTTGCAGTATCTCCTCTTTCACACGTCCTGTCCTCATGTCTTGGAGCACCAGCATCATGTCTGCGGGGAAGCAACATCCTAGTTTCTCTCAAGTGCCGGTCAATGGAGACAAATGTGGAACGACACCTGGGAATCGCTCTTGGTTTAGTCGTTCGATTTTTGTGTCGTTGGATAGCTTTTTATTTTTTAACATATTGAACACGTATTTTTTTATTTTTTGATACGGCGTATATTTAAGATGAACAGAATTCATTCCAAACGTTTTTTGATTCAATGCCTTCACTTAATTTGACCACGCTGTTTTTTGTTTCATTAGATTAATTGAAGTAAATATATTTTATGAAAATTATAAAATTTTATGAAAATAAAATATTCAAATGAAAATTATAAAAAAGTCCATCCGAAGATTTGTTTTAATGTCACTCGGGCAGCAAGCGTTATATGCTACTGGAGGGTACGCGGTGGTTGTTCCAATGCAAGCACATGACAATCGAGGTGATTCCAACGGTTCTCGATTTGGTTGAGTTCTGGGGAATTAGGAGGCCAGGGTAGTACTTGGAACTCTTGGTCCTGTTCCTCAAACCACCTCTGAACAATTGCAACCGTATGACACGTCGCATTGTCTTGCTGGAACGTGCCATCCCACTCTGGGTGTATTTGATCTGCAATTATGGATAAATAACCGAATCGGTTGAGAGTGCCTTCCATAGGTGTCAGTGGGCCCAGACAATGCCATGAGAAGTGGTCCAGTTTCTGTACTGATGGGCAAATTGAAGCCGTTTTTGGAGATGAACCTACGTCAGCATGTGCGCGATGACCATCCGTCTGCTGCGGAGGCCCATACGTAGCAGGGTCCTCTGTAGTGTGGTTTTAGAGACATGTCTGGTAGCACCCTCGTTGGTTTGAGTAATAAGTTGGTCCACTGTAGCTCTTCGGTTGACCTTCGCAGCCGACGTTCATCTCTCTCATCAATGGCACGTGGTGCTCCACAATTCCCGTACCGGTTATTCTGAACGGTGCCATTTTCCCAGTCATGGTACACTTTCCGACTATCCTCCCCTTTTCCAGACCAGATAAATCACGTTTCTTACCCAATGCAGCAATGAGTGATATGTTTTTTACATAGTGTGTAAATAATACCATAATGTATTCATGGCATTACCGGGGTGCACTCATCATTGTGGAGGGCACCATGGGTCAATGGAAGTATGTATTTGTCCTTTTGGATCATGTCCAGCCCTACATGCAGATTGTGTTTCCTCAGCACGATGGCATCTTCCAGCAGGATAATGCGACGTGCCACACAGAGCGCAGTGTCGGTGCAGGGTTCGAAGAGCACTTGGATGCGTTTACAATACTCCCCTGGCCCCCAAATACCCCGGATTTAGATACCATAAAGAATTTGTGGGACCACCTCGATCGGGTTGTTCACGCCGTGGATCTTCCACAGCAAAACCTATGGCAGCTCGACACAGAACTGGAGTCCGCATGGCTTCGCATTCCTGTTAATACCTTCCAGAACCTTATTGACTCTATTCCTGCCCGTCTCTCAGCTGTCCGCGCCGCGAAAGGTGTTATTCTGACTATTGACAGGTGGTTACATTATTATGACAGGACTGTGTATAACATACCTTCTAATATTTCTTCCATATTTACATAAAGTCTTAATGAATTCGAATACAATATTTCCATAATCATCTTCCATGAAAAACAGTTAATTTTCTTTTAGGGTTATTTTTAAGGTTAATTAATTTGACGAAACGCCAGGCAAATTGCTAAGTATTCCTGACAAGAGGTACACCGCAGAATAGAATTTTGAACAATAACTCATAAAATGATATATAAAGCTTATAAAATGAATGCTCACGGTCTGAAATTGAAATAAATTCACAGACCTTGGATTATGCTGAATTTTTGAATCGCTGCTCAGGGATCAATGATCACCTGTCAACCTGCGTGATTCATTAAAAATCAAAAAGAAATTCTAACTTATTTTAAAGTTCTTTATTACCTGTACAGGATGAGTCAGAAGTCACTGGACATAGCCTTTTGTAAATGGTGTGCAAAATGAAACATGTGTTCAAGTTAACAGGGAATAAGATAAGTGTTTCTATGTTTTAGGAGAGTTTTGGAGTTTGGTCGCTATTTTGAAAACTGCGATTCA
Organism: Rhysida immarginata; assembly: GCA_023313115.1. Lineage (NCBI taxonomy): Eukaryota > Metazoa > Arthropoda > Chilopoda > Scolopendromorpha > Scolopendridae > Rhysida > Rhysida immarginata. The sequence continues at coordinate 95,915 of JAHWFO010055030.1, read as the reverse complement.
AAATGGCATATCAAGGAAAACTATTTATTCGTCAGGAGGCCACTCTTGTTATCGGAGTTCTACACTTGGGCTCAAGCCAATTATCGCCGGAGCCTTCATTTGCACATAATATTGTCTTTAGTGATGAGGCAAATGTTTATGTCCATGGTGGTGTAAACCGTCCGAACATGAAATACTAGATCGATATGAACCTTCATTGGACATATCCATCCAAAGTCGTTGGTGATGTCCAAGTTATTATGTAGTGTGGGATATGAGGCACCCGTTTGATTGGACCGCTCTTCATAGATGGTACCGTAATATGCTGATGGGTACCCTCACAGAACGCTAAACATATCCTTTAGTTGCGGCAAACCAGTTTCGGAGTGTGTTTTTGTTTGGAAAGTGTCAATGTTTTGGAAAGTGAACAACAAGAGATAACTCAAATTCGATTGCAGGAAGAGAATTTCTGAGAAAAAAACGGGTTTTGCATATATGACACATGACCTCTTTCCCATTTAAGAAAATGAAAATCTTTGAAAATCTTTGAAAATCTTCGGCTTTACTGCTTCTTTCATCATCGGCCCGTACTTTTTTGAAGAAATCCGTCCCCGTGGACCGGTGACTTGTTCCGTCAATTCTGCCAGGTATGCCGATATGCTTGAGAAATTTGTGACACCACGATTGCAGGAAAAGGGTTGTCTGGATTCTACCATTTTTATGCAGGATGGTGCGCCACCGCACATCGGACGTCAGGTGCAGCAGATCTTGCGAGAACGTTTTTCAGACAACAGAATAATTAGTCGTGCATTTCCCATGGTATGGCCACCCAGGTCACCTGATCTCAACCCTTGTGATTTTTGGTTATGGGGATATTTGAAAAGCCTTGTGTATCAAGCACATGTTCCTGACCTCTCAACCTTAAAGGATCAAATAACGTTACATATCAGACTAATTAATGCAGATATGCTGCGAGCTGCCGTAGAAAATGTCGTGTACCGCATGCAGCTATTGGAACAGCACACTGGTGGTCATATTGAAACACATTTGGAATTAAAAATAAAACATTGTTTATTGTTGTTGTTACTAAAGTTGGTTTGTACGGTATTTGGTCATTTGACATTTAGATTAATTAAGTTGAATAGTACTCCTTTAATTAAAATTTGATAAAATTAAAAATAAATAGTAACAAAAAAATAAAAAAGTCACCAGAGTAAAAATTTAAGTACGAAATATAAAGAAATACAGAACTTGTGAAGAAGCTTAGATGGAACACAGAAGAAACACAGAAGAGACGAAGAATTGAAGATCAGATGAAACACAGAAGAAACATAGAAGAGACGAAGATCCAGCGAAGAAACGTTACAGAAACACAGGGAGGTACACACGTTACAGATGAAGAGGGTCTATAATGGAAGTTCGATGATTCTTGATATGTAAATGACTATCTTGAAGAAAAACGTTTTCGGGATTTTTTTCCATCATCAGTTTTTAAGTTTTTTGAATGAATGGAAAATAATAACACAAAATAAAACAATGTAGTGTAATACAATGTGTGATTTATGATTATTTTGATTGTTGTGATCAGGATTGTTGAGTGTAAGGGAATTGATATTATATTTTTAGTAATAATTTCCATTTATTATTAATTTCTATTGATGGTTTGGCTAAATTTTTTTCATTCGAAATAATGTTGATGGTTTCTTTTATTAGTCTTTTTTTATAATTTATTTCTTTACTAATAATTTTGATTTTGTTCCAATCTGGATATTTGAAAAGCCTTGATAATATGACAATTAGATATTCATTGTTTTCTGAGATAAGCGCCCCCTATGGCGACTTTTGGTACTTTTTTTGCAGAAATCAAAACTGCATGTTCCACTAAGTATATACACCAAAATGTACTGCATTTGGCCTAATAGAATGCCCGCTAGCGAGCTCTGAACACCTCACGTTATTTCTTGCCCACCCGGTACATCAGGAAGTATGGCGAATTTTGAGAAAGTATTTACACCTGTTCCCGTATAAGATCCATGTTTATGAGGAGTTAACAGACACTGGAAGACAGAAGCGACAACAATTTGCGATGGAGTTTGGAGCAGAAATGGAAGCCAATCAGGACACTGTGGACAACCTGTGGGTGTCAGATGAGGCCTTCTTCCATCTGTCAGGTGACGTTAATAAACACAACGTTCGTTTTTGGGGTTCCCAGCACCCTCATGAAATCCATAAGTCACCTCTTCATCCACGAAAGGTTATGGCTTGGTGCGCGATTTCCAAAAGAGGCATCATTGGTCCGTTCTTTTTTGAGGGCACCGTAACGTCACAGGCTTACCTTAACATGTTGGAAACCTTCTTCATCCCCGAGCTGCGAAGGAGGCGTATACCGCTTCGACATCAATGGTTTTAACAGGATGGGGCTAGGACTCACACCACTAATGACTTTCTCAATCAGAAATTTGTAAATCGTGTCATTTCAAACCGGTTTCCAGATCGATTCGGGGGTGGCTTTCTTTGGTCCCCTACGAGTCCTGACCTAAACCCATGTGATTTTTATCTCTGAGGGTTCCTTAAAGACAGTGTATTCACTATAGCACCAAGAACCCTAGACCAGCTGCGACAAAGCATCGTCGACTGCTGCACCCTTGTGGATGCAGAAATCCTGGATAGAGTTATGAATAACTTCACCATTCGGCTGCGAGCAGTTCAAAACGTTCGTGGTGGCCACATTGAGCATATCATCAAGACTTTTCCACGGGAATAAAAACTCCGAACTGCCTAAAATATCATATGTTTGCAAACATTAATGGGGTCAATAAATCAAAGTACTGAAATGGTCAGAAATTGACTGCATCACCCTGTATTTATTTGTTTTATTTTTTGATTCGACGTATATTTCTAGAGATATTCGTTTATCTCTATTCGATTTTTGTCGATTACAGCGATCTCTGAAAATAATGAACTCATTCATATGTCAAATTAATGTATTTTTTTCCCTAAAGAATCCAAATCAGCCAGAAAATTTGGGGGTGGGTCAATATATTGGTAACTTCAAGATGAACAGAATTCACTCCAAACGTTTTTTGATTCGATGCGTAGTTTTGGAGACATTCAATGCCTTCACTTAATTCGACCACGCTGTTTTTTGTTTCATTAGATTAATTGAAGTAAATATATTTTATGAAAATTATAAAATTTTATGAAAATAAAATAATCAAATGAAAATTATAAAAAAGTCCATCCGAAGATTTGTTTTAATGTCACTCGGGCAGCAAGCGATATATGCTACTGGAGGGTACGCGGTGGTTGTTCCATAGCAAGCACATGACAATCGAGGTGATTCCAAAGGTTCTCGATTTGGTTAGGTCTGGGGAATTAGGGGACCAGGGTAGCACTTGGAACTCTTGGTCGTGTTCCTCAAACCACCTCCGAACAATTGCAACCGTATGACACGTCGCACTGTCTTGCTGGAACGTGTCATCCCCCTCTGGGTGTATTTAATCTGCAATTATAGATAAATAACCGAATCGGTTGAGAGTGCCTTCCACAGGTGTCAGTGGGCCCAGACAATGCCATGAGAACAACTCCCCACACAATGACACAGCCGCCACCAGCCTGTCTCGGAGGTTTCTCGCCTCACCCGACAACGGCCATCGCTTCTGTGGAACAGAAATCTTGACTCATCGGAAAAGGCAACATATTTCCAGTCAGAAGTGGTCCAGTTTCTGTTCTGATGGGCAAATTGAAGCCGTTTTTGGAGGTGAACCTAAGTCAGCATGTGTGCGATGACCATCCGTCTGCTGCGGAGGCCCATACGTAGCAGGGTCCTCTGTAGTGTGGTTTTAGAGACATGTCTGGTAGCACCCTCGTTGGTTTGAGTAATAAGTTGGTCCATTGTAGCTCTTCGGTTGACCTTCGCAGCCGACGTTCATCTCTCTCATCAATGGCATGTGGTGCTCCACAATTCCCGTACCGGTTATTCTGAACGGTGCCATTTTCCCAGTCATGGTACACTTTCCGATTATCATCCCCTTTTCCAGACCAGATAAATCACGTTTCTTAACCATTGCAGCAATGAGTGATATGTTTTTTACCTAGTGGAAACCTACCTTATATAGTCACCTAACCAATTCTAAACACGTGACGTAAATCCTCGGCTGGGGAACCCTGAAGACAAACGTAATAATGTGACTCGACCCTGTATAAGAATAATTACAAAATTCGAATATGGTTGAGTTTGATTCAGTGGTTCATGTGTAAATGATACCATAATGTATTCATGGCATTACCGGGGTGCACTCATCATTGTCCAGCTCTACATGCAGATTGTGTTTCCTCAGCACGATGGCATCTTCCAGCAGGATAATGCGACGTGCCATACAGAGCGCAGGGTCGGTGCATGGTTCGAAGAGCACTAGGATGCGTTTACAATACTCCCCTGGTCCCCAAATTCTCCGGATTTAGATACCGTAAATCATTTGTGGGACCACCTCGATCGGGTTGTTGACGCCGTGGATCCTCCACGCGAAAGCTATGGCAGCTCGACACAGAACTGGAGTCCGCATGGCTTCGCATCCCTGTTAATACCTTCCAGAACCTTATTGACTGTATTCCTGCCCGTCTCGCAGCTGTCCGCGCCGCGAAAGATGGTTGTTCTGACTATTGACAGGTGGTTACATTATTATGACAGGACTGTGTATAACATACCTTCTAATATTTCTTCCATATTTACATAAAGTCTTAATGAATTCGAATAAAATATTTCCATTAATCATCTTCCATGAAAAACAGTTAATTTTCTTTTAGGATTATTTTTAAGGTTAATTAATTTGACGAAAGGCCAGGCAAATTGCTAAGTATTCCCGACAAGAGGTACACCGCAGAAGAGAATTTTAAACAATAACTCATAAAATGACGTACTACGGTGTTCAGCACGGTCAGAAATTGAGATAATTTCACAGACCTTGGATTATCCTGAATTTTTGAATCGCTGGCCAGGGATCAATGATCACCTGTCAACCTGCGTGATTCATTAAAAATCTAAAAGAAATCTTATCTTATTTTAAAGTTCTTTATTACCTGACAGGGTGAGTCAGAAGTCACTGGAAATAGCCTTTTGTAAATGGTGTGCAAAAAGAAACATGTGTTCATGTTAACAGTGATTAAGATAGGTGTTTCTATGTTTTAGGATAGTTTTGGAGTTTGGTCGCTATTTTGAAAACTGCGATTCAAGTAAAGGGGCATATCAAGTAAAACTATTTATTCGTCAGGAGGCCACTCTTGCTATCGGATTTCAGTTATCTGTTGTGGTTCACATTCAAAAAACATTGACACTGTAACATGTCTGTTGCAGGTAATTGAAGATGGCACTAATGAAGGAGGAGAGGATTAAGCTGACCCTGATTTCTGTGGTGCCATTGCTGCTAATTTCAAAGTCTGGCATCCCCGAAGGAGCCAATCGCCCACAGGGGCGTCGCATATGTGATACAGTAGAACCTCGATTTTCCGTTGTAATGGAGGGGAAGGGGGAGACGGTTATTCGAAAATGAGAGATTAACCATTTTATTTAAATAAACAAAGTTAATAATGTATGGACTACGAGGGGAGATCAAAAAGTAAGTTGCACTTCCACGGTATGGCCATTTATTACACCGCTTATACAAAAGCAACACGGCTATAGCAGCATACAATGTAGGTTCACTTTTCCACATAATCTCCAAGAGACCCTAAACATTTATCCGGACGATCAACCAACTTTTCGATTCCGGATGCATAGAAATCTCCTCCAGCGTTTTGTAACCACTGCCATACGAAATCTTCAGCATGCTGGCAATTTCCACCAGATTTATGCGCCGATTCTCTCTAATGATCGCATCCACACGGTGTGTGATGGTACGGAACGTTGCGGGCCTGCCTACGCGATCTTCGTCTGTGATATCCGTGCGTCCTGCTTCAAATTGTTGACACCACTTTACAATTCCTTGCCGGGAAATTGCACGCTCTCCATATATAGCAGTGATTTCACGATGAATGTCCGTGCAATTCACCCGTTTGGCCCATAGAAATCGGATTGCTGCTCGCACCTCAAGTTTGGAGTGGACATCCAGTTGACGCGTCATTGCTTTTAGCCCGCTAGTCACACAAAACACGACGGGAAACCACAGCAACCGTCCTATCCGACATCTGCGCAGTTAATGTCCCTTTCTCCGCTTTGCCCAAGATTGCGACACACAGCGCGCTCCTGCGGCGAGTTAGTGCAACTTACTTTTTGATCTCCCCTCGTATAAACAAGGGTATTGCGGGCCTATAAGTATATCCTCCTTGATGCTAACTTGATAAATAGTACAGCTAGTGCAATATAACGGCTAGTGCAGGCGTACATTTATAACTATAAATTAAAAGGGACATTTAGTGGCTTTGAGGGAAGAACATCTCCCTCGCGGCAAAGAAGTGGTAACTAACAAGAAAAGCAGCCTCGCACAGGGTACCTGACGTAGTTCCATTTTGCTATATATATATATTATTTGTTCACACATTCACTTTAGATTGACTACCTTTTCCTACCAGTCAGTGCGATTCTTGGTGGAAGATGCCACCGGTGCTGCATACAAGCTGGACCTGGCCATCTGCATCGCTTTCCTGAATCGAGAACTGTGGCTGGCCCGTTTGCATCTTGCTCGTGGTTCACCACAGCTGTATGGAGGAAGGCCGCTGTCCATCTCAGGTCCTTCCTCCATCTCGAGTTGCTTCGGCTTGGCCCAGCTTTGTTCCAGAGACGTTACGTTTCATCTCAATGTCTCTGCAAGGTCATCCGAGGGGACCAGAACTCGATCTCGTTTTTGTTCATGTTTCCCCTGAACATTGGATGACACCCCGGTGGACGAATGGACCTCTTTACGAGGCTATTGAATAGGTGACGCATGTGCGCCTGTACACCCTGCCTGGTTTACGATTTAACTGTGCTCTTCTGGAGCCTCACCATCTGCTCCTGATTCAACAGCTCATTTGCCATCTTCAAGCCACATTCTTTTCTCAATAGACCAACTCTTCAAAGATTATGACCACATAGATTTCTTTCACCACTAGTTCACTTTAAATATCCGGTTATGTATAGCTGCCGCCACATAAGTTGAACGCACAGCCCACTAGATAAAGGCCTGAGTGCTGTTTTCAAAATGGCGGCGCTCTGTGTGAAATAAGATGGAATAGAAGAAATATTTCACAAATTTGCTTTAATCTTCTAAGGAAATCTAAGCTTTTGAACTTTGTTATTTAAATGGGTTTATGTTTCAATCAAAACAATGGCAACATACGTGCTAATAAATGTAGTTTCATTTTTTCAATGTAGAGCCATCTATGGAGGAAGAGAAAAAGCATCTTTTCTATAAAAAAAATTCGAAAGCATATATGATGGTTTTAGAAATCTGCAAAAATTAGTTCCTGGAATAGATTAATAATTTTTGGTTAGATTTTGTAAGAAAATTAAAGCAAATTTATGAAATAATTCTTCTATTCCATTTTATTTCACACAGAAAGTCCGTCCGCTCGCAAGCGCCGCCATTTTGAAAACAGCACTCAGGCCTTTATCTAGTGGGCTGTGGTTGAACGACAGGATGACGTCATGTCTAACGCCAGCCAACAGATGTTAACGGGAAGTAAATCGGTTAGCCATTCCATGAAACATACGCTTTCGTTTTCGAAACATTGTTTTCGTATTTATATTTAGTTTCTATTTCCGTTTTTTCTTTTAAATAGAAAAATGAAATTAATAAATTAATAAATTAAAAAATGACGCAGAATAGTCGACTCGAATGCAATTTGTTTTATATTATGACTTTTAGTAGGCTTTCCACGTTTCAACCATATCTCCATCATTACTATAGTAGAACAAGTGCATCATGGGTAAAATCCAGACAAAGCATATTGATGAAATGACTTACTGCGCATGTCAAAAAGATCGTTCAACTTACCTGGCGGCAGCTATAAGAACTTTATTTTATTTTACTTCTATCGAGATGGACACGCTATATAAACTGTGATAGAGACCTGTTTGTTCTTTGTGTTTGAAAACACACACCCATGATGTAATTTAGCACCTTCATCTTAGCTTTTTTTGTGTGGAAAGTTATTTTTTTCATCCACGAAGCCAATTAGTCCCTTCTCCAGAGGACTTTTCCATACCCAAGCTTTCTGATGATGCCACATTTTAAGCCAGTTTATTCTTTTGATGTGTGCTGACTGATCCCCACTGGGGCAAGAATTTATTTGTAAATTCGGACTTTTTTAACCTTTCTAAAAATGTATTTTTTCTCATTTTTCATCTCTTCTAATCTCCATATTAGGCTTTGAAATTTCAAATTTCCTTGCCCGCTATGTTGAGTCGAAGGGGTGGGGACGACGTTTAATGGGTCTTGTCCTTAAAATTTTATGGCCTGGATCCTTTTCTTCCTTTATGGCAGAAAGTAGTAATTTTTTTATATTATTCTGCTTAACTTTCAATTGAAAGTTTATTCATAATTTCTAAGCTGTTTTCTGACTTAGAAGATTACCAAATGAATGTTTACTAAGACCTGAGTTTTGGGCCTTATTACAAATAGATGTACCATTTGTTTTATTAGCTTACAAGTTCTTTGTAAGTATTTATTGACTCTGTATAATTACAGTTTATGTAGGTTTTCTTAACCTATAAGGCATGTTCAAATGAAAGTGATTCGGGGTGTAGCGCGCGAGCACGTGAGTGATTGTTGACGTATCGGGTGCTTGTTCTGAAAAGCACTGCTGTGGGAAGTTACGTTAGGCTTATGCTCGTATTTCGTTTGTATTACAATGTGCCCTCCTATTAAATTTCCGTTCAAAACTGACCAATGAGCAGTGATAATGTTTGTGACAGCTCAGGACATTCCACCAGTTAACATTCATGCTCGGATGTTGTATGTATATGGAGAAGCAAGTGTCTCGAAAGCAACCGTGGTGCATTGGGCCAAAATGTTCCATGGTGGTCGTGTGGAAACGGCTGATAAATCACGTCCGGACCAAGCAAACGTGGTCATCACCGATCAATTGAAGACAGACATGGATAAGTCAATTCGTGAGGACAGGCAGATCAGCATACGGTCACTTGCGAAGGATCACAACGTCAGTATTGGTTCCGCATTTGCTGTAGTGAAAATCCTGGGATATGGCAAAGTCTTCTGTCAGTGGGTACCCCGAATGCTCACGGAAGAGCACAAAGGGCTGCGTTTTGGCTGCTGTTTGGATCATCCGGAGCGTTACAGTCGTGAAGGAGAAGCATTTTTGAAGAAGATTATCGCGGTAGATGAGATCTGGTGCCATTATTGGTAACCCTTCCGGAAGGTATCCACAATGCAGTGGAAGCATCCATCGTCACCACGGCCTAAAAAATTCAAGTCGCAAAGTTCGGCCGGGAAGGTTATGCTTACGTGTTTCTTTGATTCCGATGGTCCTCTGCTTTTGGAATTTATGGAATCCATAACCCCTATTAATGCTATCGCATACACCAAGACAATGCATAACTTGCGTCAAGCTGTGAAAAACAAGTGTCCTGGTAAGCTCAGTAATGGGGTGATCCTCCTCCAGGACAATGCTAGGCTACATGTTGCGAGACTAGTGCAGAAAGCAATAACCAAAATGCGGTGGAAAATTCTGCCACACCCTCTTTATAGCCCGGACCTCTCACCATGTAATTTTCATGTGTTTGGTCCTTTAAAGAAGGCCAACGATTCGCAAATGATGAGGAGGTTAAGGACGCTGTACGGGCATGGTTCAGAGAGCAGCAGAAAACAGACTTTTTTGCGGACGGTTTTAGCCGATTGATGCCCCAGTGAGAGTCCTGTACTGCGGCAGGTGGAGATTTTTTTAGGACTGCGCGCCTATAATAGTGACTATAAGATGTTCTTCTTTCATATAAACAATGATAAATATTAATACTTTCATTTAATCTGTTTCAGTGCCCTTTGAATCAATTTCAGTGCCCAATTTGAATCAATTTCAGTGCCCTTTGAATCAGTGCCCAATTTGAATCATTTGAACATGCCTTATATGAAAGTAATTCCCATTACTCCTGCACAATTACAATTAAAATCTTTTCTTCACAGTCCCTAACGTGTTGGCCAGACAATTGTTTTGATGTTATTTATTTACCATACTGTTTTAATATTTAACTTTGTTCGAGTTAACTTTGAAATATTTTCATAATCCTATTTCTTGGATTGTATATGAGAAGTGGATAGTTGATTTTCCATGACCATACTCTGCCTATGGAGATTGTCTCTACATATGCATATGATTATTTCCACATCTGACTTTGATGTGTATTTTGCCCCAACCACATGTTATATTTTGGAACATATGTCATACTCCTTGACTTAACGCATGTCTTCAATTTCTTTTTTTTTATGAGACAAACAATTATTCTTTGGGGTTGTCATAGATTATTGGTATTACATAAAAGTCTTAATTGAATGATAATTGAGTATTTATTGAAGCTTTGTGGGTTTTTTTTTGGGGGGGGGGTCAATTACATTTCTTCGTTTATTTGAGCATTATTCATTGAGAAATTGAGATTTAATTTTATTAGGGAATGTATTATTTTTTTTTTTTTTTTTTTTTTTTTTTTTTTTAGCTAAAACTGTCTTTTCTAAACATACTTATTCTACTTGGGGATTTTTTTTATTTTTCTTATTGAATAAATTGGTTTACAATTAAACCCTTGAAGTTGCGATTTCTTTTCTTCTGCATTTACATGGCATACTGATTATTTCGTTGAATTGCGGCAACTTTAATCTTAAAATAAATATTTTTATTTTACACAACGCACGTTACTTATTTTTAATTCTTAAAAATCCCCCACTATCAATCGCAAGCCAATTTCTTAAATTTTAACTTTAAGTCACTTTTGTAGTGATATAGTAGTTAATTTTAAAACATTATTTTTGACTGAATTAAGTTTTTATTCTAAACCATAAAGGTGACAATTTGGACGTCACAGATTAAAATGAAATATTTTTTCCCAAAAGTGACACAAATTTAAAAAATAGCCCATTTGTCATTGTTAATAATTAGAGCAAATTACTTTACTAATTGCTACAAGTATTCAGGATCTTAAAGCCTCGGCAATGCTTAATGAAAATGCAATTTCTCAGAAAGTGACCAAAATTTAAACTGATGCTGAAAGGGCGGAATAAGTCAGACTAAAACGAAAGTTGGCAGTTTTACAGAATATTACATGTAGAATATAATAAAAGTTATTCGAACTCTCTCTGACTAATCTCTCGGATGTGACATCTATGCAAATTAGGGTCCAATTATCTCGGAAACCACTGCAAAGTTTTGAAAACGACGTTTTTCATAGTAATCCTCATGTAAAACTACCCCAGACAATGTATTTACTTTGTTTTTATCTACAATACACAGAACCTGAGACCGACCATACAGTGTCCAAAAATATTCTTTTTGCTACAGTAATCCTACAGAATACCTAATTAGCATAAAACTTCTTCAAATTATTCTAATCACTTATAATGACAGGCTCCCATGACCGTTTTCCCCAAAGTTCAGGCGTTTTCGCGAAAATGGTACTTATTGGTGGAAAAAATTCCCACAAAACCTCGGTTAAACATATTATTGGGTTGGCACTGCCGTACCTACCCAGATAATAACTTCTAATACTTATTCCATGTTTACATAAAGTCTTAATGAAATCGAATAAAATTTTTATGAAAGAAAAATAGTTAATTCTCTTTTACGAATATTTTTAATGTTAATTAATTTGACGAAAGGCCAGGCAAAATGCTAACTATTCCCGACAAGAGCTACATCGCAGAAGGTATTTTGTTTTAATAATTTATAGAACGATGTACTTTCAGATTATTATATAATCGTTTTCGCAGTTGTTCTAAGTCTTTAGCTTCATAGACATTGAAATGTTCTGAATTTTTGAAATGCTAGTTGGTAATAGAGTAAGATGGTTTTATTTCCTCCAGCGATTACACAGTTCAAAACACATTTATGTGCCGGCGATTTTACAAGTGTTCATAGCAAAGAACGTATAAGGATAAGAAGGAAGGGTTCGCTCAGACGTAAGTGGCGCCATCCAAGTCTGGTGGGAAATGTATGTTTGATGACCGGGTAGCTTTTATCACTTCTTATTCTTATATGTTTTTTAATTGTTTGTGCTGCTTATAGCAATGCATTTCAGCGCGGCCTCAGCTTATATTAATTTGCTTGCGCGTGCGTTGCTAAGGGTAAAACAATTGCCAAGCGATAAAACATCATTGCTACAAAATAACTTATGACCACAAATGTTATTTTATCCTGGTCAGTAGGAAACTGTGAAAAGGATAATGATGAACTTTTATTGCCATCTTGAAATGTTGCAAGAAACATCCAAGGAATTCGAAGCAGTTGCAAAGTCTTCTTTTGACCCAGATCCAATACCTGTAGACATTGAAAATCCAAATTTATTTGAAACAAGTTCTTTAGCCAAAAAAATTCTTGAAAAAAAATGAATGCATTGACTGTAAGAACATTTTAGTTGGTGATAAAAGTTTATCGGATTCTAATTTTCCAATGGTTATAAATTTTATAATCATACTAGCAGACCCGGCAATGCTTCGCCATTGTTATGTATGAGCGTCTTCTAAAAATCAATCTTTTGGCTCTTAAAAATGTTATTATTGTATTATGTTTCACTTCTCTATAATCACCGGCCCTTTAGCTGAGTAAATTTGACGCAGGGCCGGAGATGAAAGGTGAAGAATAATGTTCACTGTTTTGTATATTCACATTCAGAAATTGCAAAATTTCATCAACAAAGAGTCCGAGCAACGCC
>JAHWFO010055030.1:61762-82686 GCA_023313115.1 Rhysida immarginata | reverse complement strand
CCCCCCCCATCATCCGGAGATTGGTCGCCACGAAAAGCCCTATTAGAAAATAAGATACATTATATTCCTGCGCGAAATATAATCGCAATTCCTGTTGATTGCTGTTTCACGCAATCCATTATATTCCTGTTGATGCTGTTTCACGGAATAATCGCAAAAGTTTGGATTTTATATATATAGATAATAGTAGCAAATTGGAAAATTGAGATTATGATTACAAAATGGATTACTGAACTTCCGTACATATTAAGATGAATTTAGGAGGAAAAAAAAAAAACATTTCCGAGGGCGGGATTCGAACCCGTACCTGCAAAATAAGACGCCAGCAACATACCGGTGTGCTACAACAATAAGCTCTAATATGTAACATCAATTTTTTTGCTATTTATGAAGTTTTTTTTCCTCTCAAAACTCATCCAGATGGATGTAGAGCAGCTTCTTTTCGATATTCTTTTTGTTTTTTGCCATATTCTTCTAAGTTCGCCAAGGGAGATGGAGAATGCAGACTCGATTCGATAGACACAATAATGGCGGCGAAGCGCCAGATCGACAGCAGCGAAGTCGACGCGATGGTGCCTTCTGTGGCGAAACGGAATGGAAATTTTTCTTCAACACCAGAGACAAACTTTCCATCGACATTTTGGTGATCAAAAACGAAATGGAAAGGAAGTGACATTATAAAAATTTTCCGTTAGGGTTCCGTTCTGGCGTGATTCCGGTGATACTGTTGATGCTGTTTCACACGGAATAAGCGCAAAAGCAAACAACGACGTCACAATTTCTAAGCAAACGTCACAATTTTTTAAGGAATGCAAAAATCCCATTGAGCTCCAGGTAAATTGAGTTTTAAAAAAATCTACAATGGAAAGGAAGAAAGAATAAATAAAATCCTTTCTTAGCGAGCACCTAGAAGCCAAGAGAAATATACTTGTCAAATTTCAAGTTTGAAGGCTTCATAATTCTGGAGATTTCGTGATGAATGAGTGAGTGAGTGAGTGAGTGAGTGAGTCAGTGAGTGGTATTTGGATTTTATAGATATAGATTTAATGCAATTGATGTTCAACATCTTTTCCACTGTCTAATTTTTTGTGGTGTCTGGTTTTAAACCACTTTTAAAAGGTAAGTGAATAAAAGTCATGTTAAATAAACATTTGTTTTCTTTCTAAAATATATTAAAAAATTACAGAATTTAAAAAAAATTACAAGATTTCATCATAAAATAATGTTTAATAATAATAATAATAATAATAATAATAATGTAGCAACAGCAGGGATACGATCCGCCAGATAAACCGGAAGATGAAGCCCTGTGTTGCCCCCCAACAGGCCGAAGCCCAAAACGGGGTTAATGACACATATAAAATAGACTAATAAAAAAAAGAAAGAAGATATCAGGAATGATTATTTTAATGATAATAATAAATAAATAAATAAATAAATAAATAAATAAATAGATAAAAACAAGGCCAAACGCCATGCCGAGTCAGACAAGAAATTAGTAAAAAAAAATAAAAAAAAATTGCTGTCCGCTATTGCCTAAAGAGGGCACTGCGTTTGTCATTAAAAATATCCGACTGAGAGAAGTTCTTATTAACAGTGTTAATCAATTTATAGGCAGGATCGTGGTCCATCGCTTTGGTCCGTCTAGCACCCAAAAAAACCAAGGGCCGATGAGACCTACTAGAAGTAGGGATCTGTAACCCTATTAGGGCAAGGGTTTGAGGCGCTGACAGTCTACCACCCATGATCCTTAGCAAAATATTTAAAAGAACTTTACCAAGAATAGACTGCAAATGAAATGAAGGAGCCAGTGAGGGAGAGTCGGTAGTTTGTTTCAGATGAGAAAGAAAGCGTTGGTAGCTGTATAATTTCGCTTGTAATAGCTCAAACTGCCGAGTGTTACCGGAGAACCAAATCCAGGAAGCGTATAGAATTTTAGGTATAATAATTAATTTATACAAATTAATAAACGTCTTTTGTCTTTTAAAAAAGTTCGCCAGACGTTTAATAATGCCAATGCGCTTACTGGTTTCGAGCAACAAAAAATCCAGATCGTCGGTTATGGAATAAAATAATTATACTTTCAGTATAATAAACCGTGTCAGTAAATAAATTAGAAAATAAATGAACAATAATTTAATTTAGCATTTTAAAAATAAATAAATAAAAAATTCAATGAATACAGGTACAGCAAAGCATTTGCTGCCCTCTTTGACGTGAGCGAGAGCTTCTCTGCATACCACTTTCCCATCAGACTGTGTTACACTCGTAGAGCTTTCATTCTTTTCCTTAACGTTCTTTGTTCTTTGTAACTTGCAAGAACGTTTTAGGGTGTAGAATTCAAAAATAACTTTATATTTGTTCTATCAGGTATAGTTTTTGAGACAGTAACGTCGCACAATACAGAAATATCAGTCATCAATGTGGTTTCTGGGTTCCCTCCAAACCATCGGGCACCAAATTTCAGATTTCTCCTTTGTCCATTAGTCCATTGCCGTAAGTGTTCCGTACAAATTTTACACACAAAACGTGGTCACCAAACTTAACGCAAGTGACGCTCTTTTTAGATAATTATGGCGCTGATAATCATGGCGCTCAATGACGTATATTAAAGATAGACTCCGAATCCTATTGTTAACAGCAGCAAAAAGTGAAGTAAATTGAGCCATGATTGTTCTAGGCAGGAGTGAGCCGTGGCTGCTTTGTTTGTGAAGATTTTGGGCCTGAGGAATAATTAATTCAAAATCATTCCTTAAAGTTAAACTGCGTACAACTGTACAAACAGACAAGAAAAAGGATCAGGAATAATTTTCCACAAAAATAAATCAAAAATACGTAACTAAAATGAAAATACGTAACTGAAAGACAATCGAAACGAAATTGAAATTGAAACCATGATCGAAAAATTGTTTATAAAATATAATAAAATACTTCAAATACAAAGTAAACAAAAAGATAAACTTATCACTCCGTGATCGGCGTGTGAAAGAATTATTAATTATCACTCTTGTGTTTAGCCATGTTGTTTGCATAATCTTCACTCACTTTCGGCCATGACAGTTCTGGGCATGGAGCTTCCCAATTTGCTTCAAGTTACAACAATAGGATTCGGAGTCTATCTTTAATATACGTCATTGATGGCGCTGATAATCATGGCGGTTTTTTTTTAGTAAAATTCGTGGCCATCTATCGGGAAAAAACGTCACGAACTTTTTCCCAGACCTATTACATCAACGTCGCACCTCTGTACCATAACAAATAGTAAAAGCGCATTAAGTTAGTGGCGCTGTATCTCAAAAATATAGCTGATAAAGAGAGACTGTTTTCATATTTGGAATCAACACATCAAATATAATCAAATCAATTCTAACATTCCAGGCACCATACAAATAAAAATATATTTGTAGACTTGTGTTATTTGTCTAGCAGCGTGATTCATTAAAGTCAAAAAGAAATCTCAACAACTTGTGTCATAATTCCATATTACCTGTACAGTATGAGCTTAAAAGCCACTGGATATAGATTTTAGAAAATGGTGTATAAAATGAACAATGTGTCCGTGTTAGCAGATAATAGGATAGGTGCTTTGTATTTTGGGAGAGTTTTAGAGTTTGGCTGCCATCTAGAAATCCGAGATTTTGGGCCAAAGTTCATTTTCTTAAATGGGAAGGGGATCATGTGGCATATCAAATAACATTTTTTTTTCAGAAGGTCACTCCTGTAATCGGATTACAAAAAAGACATTGACACGGTAACATGTCTCTTGCAGGTAATTGAAGGTGGCACTAATGAAGGAGGAGAGGATTAAGCTGATCCTGATCTCCGTAGTATCATTGCTGCTCTTTCCACCCTTGAAGTTTCAGGATAATTCGTCAATTATTTTTCTAGATATCCCACAGAAAGTTGTAAAATGTTTTGGGTAGATAGTGTATATAAGAAACAATATACAAATATAGTTAGAGCTAGGATTGTTTACTTTCTCCAGGGTGCGTATTCGCTCTTTTTCTTTGCATGTTTTAATGCCACCGGGCGGCAAAAGTTATTCTACAGGTATTGGACATTGAAACTGAAACACCTTCGCAAATAGCACTGGTTACCCCCAGGGCTGAATAGAACCTTCTGCTAGGTAATTAATCGTATGCATATCAATGAATCACGTGTCAGAGGTCTTGGTAGTCACTCCAGTAGAAAAGTTCGATAGTAAGCTTCAAATTGTCTGTGCAGAGCGCTATAATGGGAGACATATCCGACTTCAAAAGAGGGCAGATTGTTGGGGCGCGTCTAGCAGGTGCATCTGTGTCCAAAACTGCCACACTTTGTGATGTCTCACGTGCTACAGTATCCAGGGTGATGTGTGCATATGAACAGGAAGGACGAACCACGTCCAGGAGGAGCAACTGCAGGGGAAAACGGAAGTTGTCGGAAAGAGACGTCAGGACATTGACCAGGATTGTTGCACGAAAGCGGAAAACCACCGCAGCAGAAATCACCGCAGAAATGAATACACACCTCCAGGAACCTGTGTGCACGAAGACAACCCGTCGTTACCTGCATAAATCCAACATCCATGGCAGGGTTGCTATACCGAAGCCTTTCATCAGTAGTACAAATGCCTCCAAGCGGGTTCAGTGGTGCCGGACGCATAAAACCTGGACGTTGGATGACCTCAAACGCGTCATATTCTCGGATGAGTCCAGCTACACTGTCTTCCAAACAACAGGGAGGGTATTCGTCTGGAGGAGCCCCTCTGATGCCTACAACCCAGACTGCTTGGCACCCACAGTCAAACACGGAGGTGGATCAGTAATGGGTGGATCAGTAATGGTCTGGGGTGCAAACTGTGCAGGACCTCTACCGATCCTTCCCAAGACGTGTTGCTGCTGTGCTGGCTGCCCACGGTGCCCCAACACCTTATTAAATAAAGATTTTGGATTTCTACCAGGTGTTTCAGTTTCAATGTCCAATACCTGTAGCTTGGTGGCTTTTTTATTTCACGTAATATACCTTCTAATACTTATCCCATGTCTACATAACATTTTAATGAATTCCAGTAAAATATTTATGCTAAATGTTTTCCTTGAAAAAAATTGTTAATTTTCTTTTACAATTATTTTAAGGTTAATTAATTTGAGGAAACACCAGACAAAGTGCCGTGTATTCCCGACAAGAGGTAAATTGCAGAAAGTAAAAGTAATTATTAAAATAACTATCCGATTTTTGAAATAAATTTCAGTCTGCTTAGTGCCTGCCCGGGTGGCCAACCGGGTATAGTGCCGCGCTGGAAACGAATAACCGCGGGTTCGAATCCAGCCGCTGGCCAGCGTAGTCTGTGAGGCCATGTAGCCAGACTTGGTCTGAGATTTAAATGACCAGTCTGCTCAGTGAGTTGCTTTGAGTTTTTGAAAAGCTGGGGAAAGAAGAATTAAGATAGTTTCATTTTCTCCAGGGGTTTGATGCCTGTCAGTGTAACCAATTACAAAGAGAAAAAAAAAGAAACGCCAGCTTGTGTTAAAGTTTATTATTACTTGTATATGAGGGATATGGCTTCGGTATTCTTTTCTTTTTCTATTGTTTTGAGTTTTTGAAATCCTGACTGAAGTGAAGAAGAAAATTTCTTTTATCTTCCTTTGATAAACAACGCATCACTCAAATAAATAAATACAAAATTAATTTTAAAATGTAAAAATGTTGGATAAATATATTCTCTAACTTGGAGGTTGGTGCTAACTTTACGACGATATAGACCATGTCAGCACAGTGATGACCTAAGTCGTAATTCTTCATTCACATGTGTAATTGTGATATCGATCATTAGGAAGATACATTCCAATCACTTCCATGGATCGCGTCATTCTAAGGTCTACTTCTGTCTTATAGGATAGTGTTACAAAATATTTGTTATTTAAACACTGATATCCACAGAATGCCCATTTTATCTTTGTGATAATACATCTTTCATTGGAGCATGGCGACTGCATTATGATTACGTTTGAGCTACAGTAGGTAGGAGTGCCCATGTGCCTTCTTGTAATCGTCCGACTTTATTTTTTAATACTTTTCGTTATCAGTGATTTTTTTACCCGTGAACGTGAACCTGTCTCTTCCTTAAGAATAATATAACTGAAAAACGTTTACAAGATCTACTTTTAAGTTTAGAATTTGGTTGGTTGGTTTATTAGAATTTTTGGCGTCGACTACTAAGGTCATTTTGCGCCTTTTACACAAGTTATATCTGTACGCAGCCTGGGACAAACACAAACATCCATGCCGACGGTGGGATTCGAACCCACGACCAGGTTGATCTCGAGCTAGAAAGCTTACGCCCTAGCCCTCTCGGCCACCTGGCCGGCAAGTTTAGAATTTCAAATAAGATCTTGCTGGCCTTATTGTCACACAGCCTGCATCCTTCCTTTGCGCTATTTGAACAGATTTTAAGACTAAGCGTTTATATCGGGTGGATGATACTAAAACGCGTACTTTCCTTGGGCCATTTTGAAACAGGGTTGACGGGTTATAGAAGAGACAAAAAAGGACAATTCTCTTGGGCCTGTAATATGCAATAGGGCATGGCGATGAATTTATCTAAGATGTTTGCCTGTACATTCGAATCTCGTTAATACGAACTCACTTAATACATGGTTTTCCCTCGATCCCGTCTCGTTGAAGGCTATTTCTATGTAAACAGAACTTGTTAATACGCGTTTTCCCCTCAAATCGGAATAATGCGTATTCTTTTGTCTCCAAAATTAAGAAATTCATTTTAGGAATGTTTATTGTAAAATTTTTATTAGCCATGCGAATTCTGATTGGTTCTATCGGACATGAACGTCAATTTTGATTCTATTCTCACACACATTACTCAGTGTGGTTCTACGTTAATATGCAGAGTATTCAAAAAGTCTGTTACCAGTCTCAATATCTCAATAAATAATGGGAATTTCCAGATTTCGAAAAAATTCTCTCATATTAAATCAGGTGTGGGCTTTTTAATAATGATCTTAATTCTGAACTTCATATTTAATTTCAAGGTCAAATTTAATGCATAATGAAAACCATAAGAGATAAAAAAAAATCAATTGGAAAGTTGTACAGCAGTCTACAATTAGTCTAAATCATTTATCCGATTTGATTTTGAAATAATTACTACCCAATTACAAATAGTTTTGTCACAATAGGAATGTAAAGGCACAGTAAACACCATTAGGTAATTACGAAAGTATGTCTTCAATATGTTGACCATCATACGCTACACATAATTCTGCACGATGTTGGCTGTCATTTTTGTAGTGGTTATTGCTGCACATGAAATTGTAATTGTTTGCTGAAGTTCAGCTAAACTTTCATAAACTGTATTTTTTACATGGCCCCATAAGAAGAAATTCAGAGGTGTTAATCTGGTGAGCGGGGTGGCCATGTGACTGATCCACCTTTTCCAATCCATGTATGTGGGAACATCAAGTCTAAATATTCACGTGCTGTTATTGAAGAATGTGAAGATGCACCATCGTGCTGAAACCAAATTTCACAACGTTCTCTTAATGGCATCTCTTCAATAAACTCTTGCTCAATTGCAAGAGTTGGCCAGTGAGATTTTTATGACTTCAAAAATATCTTGCTCAATTGGCTCAACTTGGTTGTTGTACAAATGTACATGCAACACCAAACCTTTGTCCTCTGATTCACTTGGTGAACAGTTTGTCTTAATAAATTAGGATTTTCATTGACCCAGTAATGGAGGTTATGTTTATTAAGAACACCATTACGTGTAAATTGGGACTCATCTGACCACAAAAGCTTCTTTGTGAACTGAGGATAATCATCAATTTGAAAAAGAAGCCAGTTACATTACACTGAAAGTATTTCATAGTCACGGCTTTAACGACAGTTGCACATGAAATAGATGAAATTTATGATCATGAAGCACGGATCCTACACGGCAACCAATATTATAAGCAATGGAACATATGCTGGTACGTGCATTAGTAGCAACTGCACCAAGAACCACTGTGGCAGTGTCCTTGTTTGTTGCCGTTTTTGGTCGTCCCTGTCTTGCATACTGTTGAACACTACCTGCGATCTGAAAACGTGCAATAATTTTTCTAAAGGCTTCTCTTAAGAATGGCGGCGATTTGGATAACTTTCTGCATACATTTGGATTGCAACTACAACATATGAGGTCTGTTCAAAAAATACGTAGACTGTTTGAATTGCACGGGCCCTGTTGGTCCCAATCAAAATCGCTTGGTATCGCCATCTTCTGACAGATCCGCTGATTACATGGCAGTTTTTTGATTGCAAATATCAGTATTGGTTGATTAGCTACGCGGATGTTTGTGAAGTGTGTTTTTTTTCGTTTGGCGGATTTTTAGAATGAGTGACTTGAACGAGCAAGGAGTTGCTGTGAAATTTTGTGTTAAACTCGGAAAAACTGCCACTGGACGAGTGGAAAAGGCCAGAAATGTGGACGAGAGGTGACTGGTTGTTTCATCACAACAACGCTCCAGCCCATTCAGCCCTCAGAACTCGAGAGTTTTTGGCCAAACACTCGATCACTGTTCTTCCTCACCCACCCTACTCATCTGACCTCGCTCCTTGTGACTTCTTCTTGTTTCCCAAACTCAAAAGACCTTTGAAAGGAAAGAGATTTGAGACGATTCCCGACATAAAGGCAAATGCGACGAAGGCGCTGAAGGACATCACAAAAGAAGCGTTCCAGGACTGTTTCCAAAAGTGGAAACACCGTTGGGATAAGTGTGTGCGTCGGGGAGGAGAGTACTTTGAAGAGGACCCAGATGTGTAACTTCTGAATAAAGTATATTTTGTATTATGACGTCATGCTACGTATTTTTTGAACAGACCTCGTATTATTGACTTGCACCATAACAAAATACTATGTCAACCATTTATTTTGCGAGAACTCGGCCATTTTTTGAATGATACCATTCAAACACTGATCAGGATCAATGCTGCTTAACCTGAAATCAAATGAGGTATGTATTAGTATGAGCAAAGCTGCTATGAACTAGGAATTGTTTATGAAGAAAGAATTCACCTTTACACAGAACGCTTCAGCAAATAACGCTGATTTCGTTAAACTGGAATGCTTGCACGTTAAAGGATTCTTATATGTTTTAATCTGTAGAGAATTGCTACTTTCTGCATTAAACTTTTCAGAGAGTTTTAATCACTTTGAACTATGCATTTCCTTTAGAAGTAGGCCTTGCTTAGCAACCAGAGGCTTTCTTATCAACCCCATCTAATCTTAACAACCAAAGACTTCTTTAGAAATGAAATACTTTCCTTTTTATTCTCGAATGCCTTAAAAACCTATCGGTCCTGGGCATTTCGGTTGCCTGACTTGTTTATTTTTTATTTTTATTTTTATTTTATTTTATTGATTGTAATCAAATACGTCCATCCAGGACCTCTATGGCCAGAGGCCGAAGAATTGGGTCCCTGGATGGACCTGGATTAACGACTGCTGTAAGATGGTCGCAGCAGCCGGGGGTGGGGGGGGGGGTGATCGTATCTTACTGATGGTCGCCCATCCAGTGACTAGCCGTGCCTGGTGTTGCTTAACTTCTTGAAGTTGTGTGTTCAGTGGAAGCCCACCAGGCCACGGCCTCCTCCATCCGGTTAATAAAATTTTGAGACGAAGCCCATTTGTTACACGATGATTTGACGATAAATTCTCTAATCCATTTCTCCATCAATTTTCCGCTAAAGCAACCCAAACAAGAACGTTGCCTGCTTTTATCCAATGTTCGACTGTCCAATCTCTAGATTTTCTAACAAAGTCTATGCACTATATTACGTCGGCTTACGTGTTTGTCACCCCGTTTAAAGAAAGAAAACGAGGTGACATCGAAAGAAAAGAAAATAACATTTATCTTTCGAGAAGCCAGGCAGAGTAGACGAGTCGGTAGAACGATCGACGAGCAAGCGACGAGATTAGCTGAAATAAAGGAATCGCAAGAAAAGCAAAGAAGATGGGAAAAGCGAGAATGGAAATTAATTGGCATCGAGATGGTACTCGAGTAGGAACTTGGAAATCAGCCTGTCACGTGGCAGTGGAAGGTAAGTATAAAAGACAGAAGTATGGATACGCAATTGAATGATAATATGAATATTATTTATTAAACTGGTAAATAAAACACTTTGCACTTGAATACAGGATGTTTTATAACTGGTGTCCCGTCTTCAGGTCCAAATAACGGCTCAAGGGGAACAGGTGGGGGGAAAATGAATATTGATTATTTGGTTTTAATGTCTCCTAATTCAGAATAAAAACACTTTGCGTCCCTGGGGGTGAAGGGGTAAATTTTGAAAATTTTAATTTTGTAAGGGTAGGGGTTATACCCCATGTGTTATTTAGAAAGTTGTAGAGCATCATGTAAAATGTGGGTTTAGCAAAAAACCCGGTGAAAAAATCTCATGCCCTGCCCCCTTTATGGAGTGGGTAAAGTGAAAGGTATGGCTAGCCGATAAGGACAAAAACCATACTTATTAGAAAACAGTAGGGACTACATTTGGAAAATTAATGAGAATGAATGAGTCGTTATCCTGAAAAGCTAATAAACTCGACCGGGCTTTTCCCCCCAGGAAAAACATTATGAAATTTGAAACCTGTACATTATGAGTTTTTCTGTTTATGTCTACATTAGCTAGCCATACCTTTCACTTTACCCACTCGATAAAGGGCAGGGGATGAGATTTTTTCATCGGGTTTTTTGCTAAAGCCACATTTTACATGATGCTCTACAATTATCTAAATAACACATGGGGTCTAACCCCTACCCCTACAAAATTAAAATTTTCAAAATTTACCCCTTCACCCCCAGGGACGCAAAATGTTTTTATTCTGAATTAGGAGACATTAAAACCTAATAATCAATATTCATTTTCCCCCAATCTGTTCCCCTTGAGTCGTTATTTGGACCTAAAGACGGGACACCAATTATGAAACACCCTGTATAATATTCAACGTAAATAAGATAGTTCCGACGCACTCGTCGATAGTCAAGTTCACTTGAAAAAATATCAAAGAGTTAATGCGTTCCAATTACTGGGGAACGACTAATTACAGCAATGGCCGAATATAGACTAATCAGTTTATCCCCTCTGGTAAGGAAAAGCCGTCGGGGTATCGTGATAGCGTGCGGCCTAACAGAACTCCGCTCGCACTAAGAGTTCGTAGTAAGAAGGTAGATAAGAAATAAGAACCATGTACATAGTCGGCTACTGTATTAATCACCTTAGCACTACGCTAGTCCACTCGTAACTACAATTAATTAGTGGAAAATAAGGCTTGCCGTAATTTAAATATACAGTACTTAAAGGTGGGCGAGACTTAATTGCAAAGGTAAAAGGTTTGGCGTAATAGATTTATATATAACCACTCACCGCACAATGATACCACACAAATTCGCTAAAACAGTTTTGCCTTGAAGCACTACGGCGTTCACTAATGTGGAAGCACATTTATCGGTAAATTAATTTGAAACCTTCTGGTAAACTAAAGTAGAGTCACTAACATAAGTCGATGTGTATTGAAGAGGAAATATTGCGCGATAATGAAAAAGTTCGATACGAAGGAAGAATACTGGCTTACCCCGTTAATTGACTTCGGATATCGCCATTAATTAAAAGAAATTCCACGCTGAATCGGTCCCTCGTAGTCCGAAAGGGAAAATTCCATACGATGGCGCAATAGCCATAGAAATCTTTTTTTCTGTGACGCAACGTGGGAAATTTCCTTCGTGAGACAGGTTGAAGTAAACTAAATGTTCATAATGTAAAGAAAGGCTACGGTAGGCGGGAACTGAGATGCTGGAAACTAGAAATCTCCTTCCTCGCTCTCGAACAGTATTTTTGTTAACGTTAACATTTTTCCGTACATTTTTTCCAGCTATTCCCTGATCGCTTCCAATCCAAAAATCCCTTTCCGCGCACGGGCGCTTCCACTCTGCTCTCCCGGGTTGATCGCATCGGCAGCCTTCGTTTCTCTTCGCGATGCCACGGCCGTTTTTGTCTGGTAGACGTATCTCGTCCTGTGATACGTAAAATCGGACCGTGACACAGCCGAAGACTCAACCAACAGTTTCCGAAGGCTGATGTTATGCAGCACGGAAAATTTCGCATCTAGTTCTGAGGTCCCCTCGTCAGTAACTAAGAAGCTAGGCATAGCGGAAGCGAATTCCACGACTGCGAATGAGGGAAATTAAAGAAAACGGAGTCGAGCTAAAAGAAATCGAGTTTTCCGTCCTACGAGATTTCGAGCGTGGCAGTCGAAACGCATTTATGCATCTCTGAAATCAATTTTCAGTTTTTGTTTGGGTTACGCGGACATAAAGGAGGTCTTCCTCTTTACTTCCATCAGCGTTACAAAATTTTAAAACAATAAAACAACAAAGTACGTGGAAGCCATATACAGGATGATTCTGAAATGTGTGTAAGCAATGACAGAGGTGACTTGAATGAACATTTTCTTTTAATACAATGTGGGTCGGAATTTGAACGCTAACTGAGAAATGAACAGAAATAAAAATGCCGCTACCAAGATCAACAAGTTAAAACTCTGTTTCTGCAAAGCCTGGAATAATGAATTTTGACGGAATAAAACTGTGTATACCGTTAAAATTTGATCGTATTCAAACGAGTACTTTCCGAGTTACGCATTCCACTTTTTAGAATAAGATGTCAGAAGATGAACTATTCATTCGCAAGTAATTTTTGAAGACTTCCGGATAATTTTCACATAATTCATGTATCAAGGGTAAATGACCAAAACGGCATCTATTTTTGTTATTTTCAACCAAAACCTCCTTCTTTTATTGTTGTTATTACAATTAGTCCAGTAAAAGCAATTGTCAGTGTAATATTTTTTCTTCATTTTGAAATTCCATTATTGCACAGAAAAACACACACGAGTTCACGGCGAAACCGCTCACGCCAAATAAAAACTCGTTAACTCGCAAGCGCTCCACGATCCACGCTTTCCCGCGAGAATGCGTGTGTGATTCATCTTTACACATGCATTCTTTCCCTCGCGCCATCAAGTCAGCGCGCTTTCACTTGGGAAAGAACGTGCTTGCTTTTTAATTTTAATTTTAAATTTGAATTATAATACAACCCGCGGATTGTCCACCAACAGGCCAGAGCCCAACACCGGGTTTCTATAATAAAGGACAAACACAAACATGACTTGCTGGATTCGAACTCGTGACTTGCTGGTTGCGAGAGCGATAAGACCTGCGCTTCAGCGCTCTCGGCCAACAAACGCAATCGCGCAGGATTGCGTCCATGCTCTTTCCTTCGCGCAATCCTTTGCGCGCCTGGCGTGAGCGAAAGATCGTGTGTGTAAAGGCCGCAATTGCTGAGAATGCACGAAAGACTGCTATTTAGACTTCATTTCCCAAGAACATAAATTATACCCTATTTATTGTGTCATTAGAGTAATACAAGTAGAAACATTCTCATAAAACTAAATATTCAAAGGAAAATTATATAAAAACAGCAAGAACAACTTGAAAATGCTGCAGAGAAAATAATCTTTGTTCTAAGGTCTCCCAATGCATCAGGATTTGATCCAAAGTTATATCTAAATGCCTCCAGGGCGGCAGGAATTATTCAAGCTTGGTGCTTTTAGTGATTTACATATTATAACTTCTAATACTTATTCTATGTTTACATAATATTTTATTGAATTCCAGTAGAATACTTACATTAATCGTCTTCCAAGAAAATCAGTTAATTTTCTTTTACATATAATAATAATAATAAAGTCTGTCTCAAAAGTATAGAGACTTTGCAAAAACTGTCACATTAGCACATCAGTAAATGTTTTGACCATACCAAATAAAACACTATTTATTCACACTGTGAACATGATTATTACATATTTTCAAAAATAAATAGCTTTTCGTTTTTTTACAAAAAAATATTTTGAAATAATCAGTACAAAAAAGTGTCTCAAAAGTATAGAGACTCACCTCCAAACTGAATGGTCATAACCTGTTTTAAATAAAATTGACCCTGTGGAATAGTCCAAATTATAAAGTAAGTTATAATTTGTATTTAATTTCTGCACAATAAAGAGTGACAATGGTGGAAAAGACATTTCTAAAGATGAAATACAATGTAAGTGAAATCTGGAGGTTGACAGCAAATGGCAAGACAGTTAGAGAAATTTCTGCTGAAATTGGAAGATCCAAGACTGTTGTACACAAAATCATTGCAGAGAAACGGATATGTGAAGCTAAGAAGAGAACAGGATGGCCAACAAGCACTACTGAACGAGATGTGCGCCAGATTTTTCGGCTTGCTGCTACTGGTACAAATTCCTTACGGAAAATACCACGTGAATTGGGTGGACAAATATCCAAAGATACTGTACACAGAAGTATTAAGGCAAATCCTGTACTTGCTTACACCAGGAAGAAGACAAAACCACGTCTAACCAAGGAGCACAAGAGAGTTCGATTGGAATGGGCTCGGGAGCGTATGTAGTGGACAGATGAGTGGCTTTCTGTAATTTTTTCTGATGAAAAGAAGTGGAACCTGGATGGTCCCGATGGAAATGCATTTTACTGGCATGATTTGAGGAAGGAACCAGAATCCTTTTATAGCAACCAGCAAGGCGGTGGAAGTGTGATGGTGTGGGGTGGATTCTCCTTCAATGGGACTACCAGTTTGGCATTTTTGACTGGGAGACAAAACTCCTTAAAGTACCAAGAAACCCTAGAAAACCACTTGGTACCTTTCATGTCTTTTTTGGTTGGGAACAATGGCATTTTTCAGCAGGACAATGCTAGTATACACAAATCGCAGTCAACAAACCAGTGGTTTGAAGCACAGGGTATCAATGTGATGAAGTGGCCAGCCAAAAGTTTAGATTTGAATCCTATTGAGAACCTTTGAGCAGTGATGACACACAAAATTTATGCAAACGGTAGACAGTACTCTTCCATTGCAGAATTGAAAAGTGAAATCGAAATGGTTTGGTTTAATTTGGATCCAAGTCTTCTTCAAAACTTGATCTCATCAATGAAAGATAGAGTGTTTCAAGTAATTAAGTCCAATGGTAACTTTATTTGATCATGGCTTGAACATTGTTGTTTATTTACGTGAGTCTCTATACTTTTGAGACACTTTTTTGTACTGATTATTTCAAAATATTTTTTTGTAAAAAAACGAAAAGCTATTTATTTTTGAAAATATGTAATAATCATGTTCACAGTGTGAATAAATAGTGTTTTATTTGGTATGGTCAAAAAATTTACTGATGTGCTAATATAACAGTTTTTGCAAAGTCTCTATACTTTTGAGACAGACTTTAATAACTAGAAACTGGAGATTGTCTTCCAAACAGAGGTAATAATTTTTCGATTGAAAAATGGAAGGAAAAATTCTGCGACCCGGATTCGAACCAGGAACCTCGACTATCATGGCCGACGCCTCTACCAATTGGGCTATCGCAGACACCAATTGGGCTATCTATTGGGCTATTTATTGGGCTATTGGGCTTCTGATGGTTTGGATAGGAGAAATTCTCGATCTGAGAGCCAGGAGCCCGCCTCCCATTGGGCTTTCAACCATGACAACTTGGTTGTCTTTAAGACACCTTGTGACAGCTTGGCTGTCCGTGGTGTCTGCGATAGCCCAATTGGTAAAGGCATCGGCCATGATAGTCTAGGTTCCTGGTTCGAATCCGGGTCGCAGAATTTTTCCTTCCATTTTTCAATCGAAAAATTATTTCTTTTACATAATTAACAATTATTTTCAATATTAATTAATTTGACAAAAGGCCAGCAAAAGTGCTGAGTACTCTCGAAAAGAGATACACTGCAGAAAGTAAGTTTTAATATTATGAATATTTAATTTATGAAAACAAATCAAAGGTTTTATTTCATTGCTTTAACTTTAACACCAGAGCGTGTTTCCTTTTAACTTTTAGGGTCGTATCCAAATTCATAGATATTGAATTATTCTGAGTTTTTGAATCGCTGTTGAGGGAAGAAGTAAGGTAATTTCATTCTCTCGGTAGGTTAGTGGCTGTCAGCGTGATTTGTTAAAAACAAAAGACTGTTAACTGACTCGACTAAATCAGTTGAGAGCTTTGGGATTGAGGTTCTTGATCTATGATGTCCAGTTATCTAGCGTGGCCGGATAGGGCATGGCTTCGGTCAGCATAGCTTCCGACCAGTGAAAGCTGTGAGCCAAGTTATTGCCTCCAGTGAGGTGTTATACCTCTTTTGTGGTGGTTTAAACTGGATGCAGCACTCCATCGCCTGCACCTCCTTTAAATATCTGGACCTTAAAAGATCCTTAGGTCTTTGCTAAAGCAATCCAGCCTTAGCTTCAACAAAGCCCACGATGCGCGGTTTTATGTCCAAATTTATAAACATTGAATTGTCCTTAATTTTTGAAATGCTGGTCAGTGATGGAGTAAGATAATTTCATCTTTTCCAGCGATTGTCTGTCTACCTGCGCGATTCATTAAAATCAAATATAAATCCCAATAACTTGTGTCAAAGTTCCTTATTACCTGTAAAAGATGAGCCAAAAGTCACTGGACATAGCTTATAGAAAATGGTGTGTAAAATGAACGATTTGTCCATGTTAGCAGATAATAGGGTCATGTCGAAATTTGGTCACAATATCGATATCCGCGATGTTGTGTTAAGGTTCATTTTCTTACATGGGAATGGGGTCATGTGGCATATCAAATAACTCCATTTTCTCCTCAGGAGGTCACTCTTGCAATCGGATTTCAGCTATATGTTGTGGTTCACAAGTTATTACAAAATGATGACAAAACTCTAAACTGTCTCAAAAGACAGATCACCTATCCTACTAGCATATTCATATCATTCATTTTACGCACCATTTCCAGTGACTTTTGACTCAACTTGAACATGTGTTACGCGCAGAGCGTGAAATCGCACAATTCACGAAATGCGCAACTTTTTGCTCATTACATGAATTGTAAAATATACTTGCACAGTTCGTGAAATGTGCAGAATTTTACACAATTCATGAAATGTGCACAACGATTTCATGCGTTGAACAGCTACAAATAACCGGTATTTTCTGTCGTTTACTCACCTCTGTCATTTTATCTGTTATTCCTGTATATCAATATTAATGCGGCACAGTGCTGAATTATGCAAATTCTTACTGCAATTTTATACTATTTTATCTCAGAATTCCTTTCGTAGTATTTTATTACCACTAATTTCTCACTGATGTTAGTTACAGTGAGCGCTATAAATTTTTAGGGTTACAGTGAGCGTCAGGGTTTCCAAACATGCTCCTGCAAGACAGGTTGTACTGATAAAAAATGTACTTGTTTTAAAAATCAAGTTCTTTGAAACTCTTCATGTCATCGAAAAAAATCGTGTGCAAATCGTTAAGGATAGTCAAAACGCTGTTTTTTAATTTTTTATCTGCGATATAAACAAATTGTGAATAACAAATAGAACAGGCTATTTACTATGCAGTTAATTGATATTGGAAAAATGGAAAAAAATTGTAATTGAGAGGATATTTTTATG
This sequence comes from Rhysida immarginata, assembly GCA_023313115.1. Classification (NCBI taxonomy): domain Eukaryota; kingdom Metazoa; phylum Arthropoda; class Chilopoda; order Scolopendromorpha; family Scolopendridae; genus Rhysida; species Rhysida immarginata. Next base: position 65,131 of record JAHWFO010055030.1, on the reverse strand, counting down.
TAATGAAAGTTTCTGAATTAAAACAAATCAAATATGGACAGCGGTTAATACATTGTATAATATTAGCAATGTAATTAATTTTTCAAAAATTGGGGATTGCATCCCCAGACCCCTTTCTACTATTACTGATACATTCGTCTTATTTTACCGTTTATAGTGAAAATAAATGAAGAAATAACTGCAACCACTCTATGCTGTGTGATTGACGGCTTAAGCTTATCATTTCTCAAAATCCCAGATTTAAATTTCAATATTCTAAGTTTTAAAAGAAATATTAAAACTGATTTTTTATACAAAATATTATAATTATTATTTTAATTACATATTTTATTTGTATTATACTTGAATCTTTTATTCATTCCAAATATATTATTGTAGCGTAGCTCCCTTATCAGTCACCATTGTAACGTCATCACGTCAAAACCACTAAACCAACAGTAGCCAAATCTCGCACACACTTAGAATGGTGCCTGAAGGTGGTTTGTCTTAAAAAAAACCCAAAAATATGTGATGTCGTTGAAGAGTAATAAACGATCTGGTTGAGTTCCGTCATCAGGTCCGTCATGTACGTGCTATGTGGTGAAGCCGAACGCAAATTTCAATTGTCAATGCAGTCAGTAAAGCTAATTGTTGTTGACGAATTCTCAATGCTTAGACTGAATTTGCTGGGCAAAATACACAACCGACTTGGCGGATATGCATTGTTCTTTCGGGCGACTTTAATCAGTTGCTTCCTGTTGGTGATACACCTATGCATAAGCAACCGAATCCATCGTCTACTTTTGCTGTTCAAGGAAAATTGGTCTACCAACAACTGAAAAAATATTTCATTTAACAACAATTATGCGTCAAGTAGGATGAAAACCAGGCACCTCTTCGTGAACGACTCAAACGTCTCACAATTTGTAAAATGTGTGTAGGTCACTATCTTCTGTTAAAATCTAGATTTGTAAGTTACAATCTTAACGAGAAAGCCCATTTTTCAAACGCCATTACATTGATGTCTCGCAATAAGGAAATTTCGGAACACAGCGAATCATGCTTTCATAAATTAGGTGTACCTATTACATTCATTGCTGCTGAAAACAATAACAACACTGCTCGGGAGGCATCATCTGACGAAGCACGTGGTCTCCCTTCTTATTTGCAGTTGGCAAAAGGTTGCAAGGTTCCAAGGTCTCCGTCTAAACCTATGGACGTTAAAAGGATTGTGCAACGGAACGTTTGGTGAAGTGATAGACATCGTCTGTACATCGAGTGTCGACAACGCGATACCAAACTGTTCGCTATTGTGCGTGTTGGTAAAGTTTGAAAAATACACCGGACCAACACTTTATGATGGGTCAATTCCCATTTCCCCCGGTCTCTTAAAGGCGGCGTGGAAGTGGTCTAAGGTTTTGTTAGTTTGCCCTTACCCCATTGACCTGAATTTACACAGCTAGTTACATTTTATGTTTCAATAAGTAAGTCAGTTAAAATGAACATACAACTTCATTTCAATTTAATGAAACATTTCAAACGATGCTGATTATCCAAGTTTCAGGTTCAAATCTCACCAAAACTTTGAGTTTTATAATCTGCGGCATAAATCAATTTATTATCCCTTATTTCAGCATTATCCTCAAGAAATATGATTAAGGTAACTCTTTTTTTCTGCCTGTCACCCCTTTTTGATTGCAAAGTGGTCGTTTCAAATTAATGGAATACTGCGAGCGCCGTTTCATAATAACGGAATAGTCTGAATATTCCATTTCCATACCTCTTGCAAAGTTCTAAAACCTTGTTGCACGTATTCTGCTGTTCGTTTTAAGTACGTGTATACATTGCTTCATTCAATGGCGACGAAACGTGATCGTTCACAGAAAGAGAAAGAGCGTATTGTTGAATGCATTTGGCTGGGAATACCCAGATCCGAATTAGTATTTTAGATTTGATTTATTCAAAGTCAAAGTGTACGCTAAGTGTCTGGAGAAGAGAAGTCGGGAAATAGTCGACTCCAAACTGTCGGGGGAGCAGTGTGGTTTCCGACCTGGCCGAAGCACGACGGATCACATCTTTGCTTTAAGGCAAATCTTTGAGAAATCCTGGGAGTATGCAAAAGAGGTTTACGCTTGCTTTGTGGACCTCGAAAAAGCATATGACAGGGTTCCTCGGGAGAAGCTCTGGCAAGTGTTGCAAGAGTATGGAGTGGATGGGCAATTGCTGGTTGCTATCATGTCTCTGTATGAAAGCTCTGAGATGTGTGTCCGGATAAATGGCATTAAGTCAAGACCGTTCACCGTGGGTGTTGGACTCCGCCAAGGGTGCGTACTGTCGCCCATCTTGTTCATTGTCTTTATGGACTGGATAGACAGGGGCAGCCGAGGCGATGAGCGTGTTTGTGTGGGCGACTGCCTGGTGGAGAGGTTGCTCTTTGCGGACGACCTTGTCCTGCTTGGGTCTTCTCGCACGAACCTTCAGCATGCACTAGACCGGTTTGCAGCCAAATATGAAGAAGCTGGGATGAAGATCAGTGTGGCTAAAACCGAAGTTCTGGTTCTTTCAAGACAGCCTGCTCAGTGCGCTCTCCATGTTAGGGGAGCCTCATTGAGACAGGTGGAGAAGTTCAAGTATCTCGGGATTGCATTCACGAGTGATGGACGGCAGGAGAAAGAATTGGATGCTCGGATCGGTGCAGCAAGCTGTGTCAGACGTGAATTGTGGCGATCCGTGGTAACGAAACGCGAGCTGGGTAACAAAGCCAAGCTCTCCGTCTTCAAACCTATCTTTGTCCCCATTCTCACCTATGGTCATGAGGCTTGGTTAATGACCGAAAGAGTGCGATCGCGGGTACAAGCGGCCGAAATGAGATTCCTGAGAGGTGTGGCAGGTGTTACCCTACTAGATAGAGTGTACAGCAGCACAATAAGGGAATCTTTAGGTGTTGAGCCGCTACTTCTCCGCATTGAGAGATCTCAGTTGCGCTGGTATGGCCACGTGATACGGATGCCGCAAACTAGTCTTCCTAGGCAGTTGTTATTTTCCAAGCCGGTGGGTAAGAGACCAAGGGGTCGGCCTAGAACCAGGTGGCTAGACTACATGGAGAATCTGGGTTCGAGTCGCTTGGATATTACCAGGGAGGACATGCGCCTGATGGCGGAAGATCGCGATCGCTGGAGATCCTCCATAGGGCTGCTGCCCCCGCGACCCTAACGGATAAGCGGGTTTGAAAAGTAAGTAAGTAAGTATTTATTCAAAGTGCTATTTCAAAAATTGTTAAAAAAATTTAAAAACTATAAGCCAAGGCAAAGCTAACGGAAGAAATGTAGACGAAAACGGAAGAAAACACGGCGAGACAACTAGAGATTGAAGAATCTGGCAATGAACAAC
>JAHWFO010055030.1:0-36762 GCA_023313115.1 Rhysida immarginata | reverse complement strand
TCAACAAAAATTGCCTATAAAACACTGGCAGAAGGAATAAAAAAAAAACCAACAAAAAACAAAACAAAGGAACTCTTAAAAATTGGAATGTATTTCATAACTTCAATTTTTGTACAAGAAAATTATAAATGAATATGCACAATTCAGGAGGAACTAATTCGTGTTGACGTTAATAAATTTTTATTACAAATTATTGCTTTTATACGTTGTCCTACCATAAATATTTTATAGTTTAAACACTGTAAAGTAGCATAAATAAATAATTGTTGCAGGCATTTTTATGTTTTTAGATTAAATTTTTATTTTGACAATCTCTTTCGTAAAGAAATGTGGCCCTATAAAGGGCCTTGACTTAATAAAATATGATGAAATCAGTTGGAAGATTTATGCGTTCGTTTTCAAATGGGACGGATGACTGCTATCTTCGTTTGCAGATTCAACAATGCTATCACAGCCAGCGAGTAACGAAGACGTCAGATCGTTTGGTTTTAGGACAATGTCGAGGAACGCGCCCCTGGCTTGTCTCTCGTTGGCCTCGTGTGACTAGGGTGTGACGTCATGATAATCAATTCCAACGTTGACCTTTAATTTCGATCGCAATTTTTTTCGGTAAAAACTGCCAAATTTGAGGTTTGACCCAAAAAACCGGACATTTGGGAAAAAAACGGACAGAGGGATAAAAACCGGACAGATAACTATGAAAACTGACTGTCCGGTCAAAAACCGGACACCTGGCCATCCTACTTGGCGTGGATAACAAACTCTTGATATACAAGGTTGTGATTCGTACTATTTTACTCCATGGAATACCTGCTTGGGCTTTTATTTGCAAATCTAGGTGGAAGGATCTCCAGACTTTCCAAAATGTTGCTCTCCGATCCACTGCCCAACTTGACAGAAGAGTTGCCAACAACCACTCTATCTATGACGATTTGGGGATGACCCACATAGGCACCTTTGTCCAGACACTTATGAAGAACATGCTACCCAAGATGGAGAATCATGAAAATACTCTGGTTTCTGGTATTCTGGACCATCCACTCGTTGTTAAGGTTCCCCTCAAGTTTCGGAGACCCCGCCATATCCTGGATGTCTGCTTTGATGACGTTAGCAAGGTCGTCTTCCCCAACTATTGGATCTATTAGATCCTGCTGATTTTGGGGACTCTATTCGTCAATCTACAATCTGACTCTCGTCCCTTCTGGGACTTCTACTCTGGAGGACTAAAGAGGTTCACTAGGCTTCTCTCCCAGTTCAGTGTACCTCCTCTGGTTTAGTCTTTGGGAGAGCGTGCAAAGTGAGCTTGGCTCCTGTACCACTCGCGTCTTTCTTTCACTTCACTGTTCGATTGTCGATTGTCGAATATACAGGATGCGAGAGTCAAATCATGTCTCAGCGTGTGGAAGATGGTCTTGTCAACTTTGATGAAATCCTGCAGCATTTAACGAAGAACAACATTGAGGCCGGAGAGATCGCCACCATCATAAGTAAACTGAAAAAGAAGAAGGCTCCAGGAAGAGACAAGGTGAGCAATAACGCCATTATGAATCTCCCAAAGAACTTTATTGACTTTCTCACCAATATCATTAGCGACTGCTGGAAATTTTCCTACTTCCCTAAATCTATTGTTTTGAGTATCCCCAAGCAGGGACAAAATCCAGCAATTCCCTCGAGCTACCGACCTATTAGTCTGCTCCCCTCAATGTCTAAAATTTTGGAGAAAACGTTCCTCGTCAGATTCCAAGACCACTGTCTCGCCAATGATCTTCTTCGGAAAGATCAGTTTGACTTTCGTGCCGCCCACTCTTGTCAGATGCAGATATGGAGGCTCGTAGAAGACCTGAGCACCCCCTTAAACCTTTCCAGGTACTGCGGAGTGGTATTCCTCGATGTCAGTAAAGCTTTTGATCAAGTGTGGCATGGGGGCCTTGTCTACAAGATGATTAGAGACGGGTTTCCTCCTGATTTGATTTTGATGGTGAAATCCTTTCTCACTGACAGGTCATACTAAGCTAAAGTTGGTGAAAATCTATCCACGCCCCGTGTTGTAAAGGTCGGTGTCCCTCAAGGTTCTGTCCTCGGGCCCGTGCTATTTAATTATTTTGTGCATGATTTCCCGAACCCTAAAAATTGTAATCTATATTTCTATGCTGATGATACTGCCATTTTGACATGGGCACACAAGCCGGCTCACGTTATCACTCGTCTGCAGCACGCCTTGAAGATGTTCGAAGACTGGTTTAACTGCTGGAAGCTGAACCTTAATGTCGGAAAGTGCAAGGCTATGTACTTCAACAGAAAGTTCAAGCGTCCCCCAGATTCTCTTGTTCTATTCAATAAGAAACTGGACTAGGTAGACAACTACAAATACCTTGGCGTTATCATCGACTCAAGACTCTCTTGGAATCGTCAAGTGACCTACGCTCTGAACAAAGCGAAGAGGGCTAAGTACAGTCTCATAGCTCTCCTGGGCCGCAACAGCACCCTCAGCATGGACAATAAGTTACTTCTGTACAAGTCGATTATTCGGACCATATGGCATGCCTGCGTGGGCGACTATCTGTAGAAGCAGATGGAGTGAGCTACAGTCATTCCAGAATGTTACCCTGAGGACCATTGCCCAGCTTGACAGAAGGACTGTGAAAAACCAATCCATCCACTCGGAATTAGACATGGTCCACATCGGAAAGTTTATACAGGATCTCCTTTTGATTATGGTGCAGAAGATGAAGATTCATGACAATGACCTAGTGACTGGAATACTGAAGAACTCAATGGATATGAAGTGGCATATGAAGTATCGAAAACCAAGGCACATTCTTGATATCAAATTTGAAGACATCAGCAACGTCTCTTTCCCGGACTACTGGAAGATGTGATAATCTTCTTTCTCCTTGTGTTTTTTATTTCGTTTTTTATTTTGTTTCTGACAATCGTCAATCTTATTTTCTTTTTTGTATAATATGGAAGACCGCTTGGGTTGGTTAGGCTTCTTGACTACCTCAGTGTATTTCGTTTGGAATTTATTCTGGTTCGATGAGCTTTGTGGAAGCGCTGCTTTCGTCCCGTCTGAAAAAATGTACACTTCACTGTTCGATTGTCGATTGTCGATATACAGGCAGTTCTCTCATCGATCCCGACTAGACGGGCTGAACGATGGTAGCAATCGCTTCCGAAAAGATCTTACAGGTTGTATTTTTCCTATTTGTTGTGGCGAAAGAGTTATTTATTTCTACTTACAAGAAGGAATACATTGTTACTTTCTGTTCATCTTTTAAGCATGACTGACATCGGCGCGCGCACGTGAAATCGCTTTGTCGACGCACGATTGCTCAAGTGCTCAAGTGCTTATTAAGTAACGGAAGAATGGAGCTACTTATTGGTTTTATAAAGTCAGTCCGTCCTCTTCATAATTTCTACATTTTTTCAGATAGAAGGTTGAAATTCGGAATGTAGCTTACTATGGGCATGCCCATCTGCGCTATTTTAGTTTGATTGGTACAATGGGGTCGGAATTACGGGGGTGGGATTCAAGGAGGCAACATATCAGTGTGCTATTTAGGTACGTAAAGGCGTGAAATTCTGTATCCAGATTCCTCTAGGCAAGGTCTACAGTATTATGAAGTTTAGGCCCAATTGTTTCAGGGGGGTCGGATTTGCAGGGGTGGCAGTCACTTGATCCTTAGAACTATGGCATGTTATATATCATACGTTCGAAAATGATGAAAAAGGAAAGAAGATACGAGGTTTTTTGCATTTCATACATATGACGTTCGAGAAAATCATTTTTTTTTATTAAAAACTTGGGGAGAGGTAAAAAGTGCAGATAAAGGGGTAAAAATAGATGACAGCAGAATTTGCTACTTGCTTTCCCCTACTTGAGAGGGGGGGGGGAGTTAATTTCTTTTTAATAAATGTATAAATGTATTTCTGCTTCACTGCTAAAGCTCCCCCTTGAAATGTTTACAAGATTTTATTTTTGACATCATTTTGCTTATTATGGTTATTTAGCCCTAATTTCATCAGTTCGCTATAAGTACGGCAGCCAGACATTACGCATGATATGGTGCATTTGCTGATTATCAGCTTTTCCTCGCTCTCGAGTCCAAGGACGTTTTCACTGGCATTTTTCTGATGAAGGGTCATGCTAGTGTTCGTCTTGGTTATCTTCATCCTGTTTGGACAGGGGGGAGGGACACCACTGGTATTTCCTTTGCTATATGAGGGCATACTATCAGGAATCAGGTTATTGTTTGGCTCATCGTGTACAGTGAGGTCAAATTTTGAGTAGGGAGAGTTTGAGTAGGCTGGTAACAAGCCGAGGGGAGCTCCCCTTTAAAGTAATTGAACACTTGATATTTCATTAAAAAAAAAATTGAATTTGCTGTTTATGATTGTTTTTATAGAAAATAAATGCTTTTCTTTCATTCAATGTTTATTTATTTTTTCGTTTTAATTACCCATTTCATTTCATGAAATTAGGGGATCCGGCTTTCGAGTATTTTTTTTAAATGGTAAAAAAATGTTTTGTAATTTTTTTAAAAAATATTTTATATTTTGCCGTGGCCGACGTGATAGATAAAGGCCTGCTCATTCGCTATGAAATAATGAAATCAGGGGCCTGCCGCAGCGAACTGTTATGTATTTTTGCCGGTAGAGGACTCTAATAGAAAGCACTTCCAGCTGATAATTTACGATTTTGTTAAAGCTGCTCTACCATTTAATAAAAATGAAAAATTTTATAAAGTGAAGTTGTTTGAATTTACAAATGAAAAACTGACGAAAGTGCATTGGTTGCAGTGTGAATGCAATTCTTCTGTTCGAAATGAACATAAGGAACGTTTAATTAAATTAATTCTTTTTAACTTAATAACAATTATTTTTACAAATTATACAAATAATTAAAACTGTCAAAGAAAAAAAACCTTTATCCAGAGAAGTTTTAAAACTTTGATAACATAATATAAAATGTTTTATATAACTAATCATTCTAAGGATATTTGCTATTTCTAAACTTTTGTAAATTAAATTTACAAATAAATTTTAATTTTAAACCATCAATAGCATATGTTGTCTTATGTCTTTCTACGATTATGAAATCCTTTTTTCCATTATTTCCAATTCAGTAATAAATTATCTACATTTATTTCATCATCATTAAGAACTTGAATTTCATTCATAACTTAATGAAGATACCGGGTGTTTCAAAAGTGACCGGTATATTTGAAAAATCTAAACGGGCAGCGATAGAAATACACCGTGAACTAATTTCGAAAGTTTGTCTGCCTGAAAATTTACTGTTGTCCCAAGCATATTGCAACAAACGGTGTATTTCTATCGGTAAATACGCTCGGAAACTGGAACATACATTTTAATTTTTAACATTTAATATTTGTAACAACAGTGAGGGAAAACCCCGCCAGATATTCCGGAGGGGAAAGCCCCATGTTGTCCCCCTACAGGCAAACTGCCCAAAAACGGGGTTAATGAAAATCACATTAGCAACAAATGAAAAAAAGAAAATCAAAGAAAAAGACGTACACATAGTTACGAAATTAAAAAACTCAGAAATCAAAGATGTAGAACTAGATAAAAAAAAAAATTATAAAAAAAACAGTGATTAATAACATTTTATCTAAATTACAAGCAAAGAGAACAGAAATGTATACAAAACCATGAATTTTTACAAAAAGATATATCTATGTTGATATATATCAAGATTAATGTCTAAAAATTGAGGATTATTATAAAAATTAATTAATAATTTGACCAAGGGATTGACATCCGAAACATGCGTCCTCCACTTGTATTTCATAATTAAGTTTTTATTAGTACGAAAAGGGCGAACTGAACGATACTGAAGAAAAGTGGAGATGTATCTAACTCTTATGCGGTTGTGTAAAATCCCCATAAAAATATTAAAAAAGACATTTTTTATTATATTAAAAATATCAAAAGTTTTGTGAAAATGATCATTCACTTTAAACGTAGGAAACTTCGCCAAAAAGAAACGCTTAAAGTTAATCAATTTATTATACAGAAAGAGCATCTTCTGCGTAGGAGTACTGTACCATATCCAGATACAGTACAGTAGTTTCGCAAGAACGATGCTCTTAAACAGACAGAGAAAAGACAAGGGTTTAGCAAAAAAGTTGATTAGCCTTTTCAAAGTACCTAGTCTCCGACAAATGTCACGTGTAAGTGAATCAATATGTTCAGCAAATGAAAGGTTCTTCGTGAAAATAATACCGAGATCGACTGCTGAAGTCTTTCTTTCAATAATATTATTTTGCAAAAAGTAATCAAAATAATAAGAAGAGACTTTCCTAGTAAAAGATATCACATAGGATTTATCGGGATTAAGGGATAGTCCATTTCCCGAAGCCCAATCATAGATGTCATTCAAAGCTGTCTGTAAAAGAGCACAATCATTCCAGCAGGAAATGCGACAAAAGATTTTGACATCGTCAGCATAAAGTAAGAAGCCAATACGCTTCGATGAAACTGCATAAGGTAAGTCCGCAATAAAGACATTAAACAAAATAGGACCTAGCGGGGAGCCCTGGGGGACTCCACTACGGATCTTATAAGGACCAGTTTCCAAGCCACAGGCACGGAGCAAAAAACAACGATCAGTAAGCAGCGAACTAAACCAACTGCATAGAGTATTAGAAAGACCAATGAAGTTTAGTTTGTAAATTAAAAGTTCGATGTTGACGTGATCAAAGGCTTTTGAGAAATCCAAATAAATCACGTCAACCTGATCCCTGCGATCTAAATGGAGCGAGAGAGTCTGAGTTAAAGTCGCAAGATTAGTCTGAGTGGAACGATGTTTCCGAAAGCCATGCTGAGAGTCCGGCAAGTAATTGTCAATAAACTCCGATAGACGAGTAGCGATTATAGTCTCCAACAGTTTGGCTGGAAAAATAATCAGAGTGATAGGGCGAAAATTACCAATACCCTTGACAGTTGATTTTTTGGGAATTGGACGAATTGTAACCTGCTTCCATTTTGTGGGATATTTGCCGGTCGAGATAGAGAGATTAAACAAATAGACCAGAGGCAAAACCAGGGCAGATATGCAACCTTTAAACAAATAATCAGGAATATCAGCCAGAAGACAAGATCTGGAGGCAGATAGCCTTCTAGCTGTACTAATAAGTTCTAACTCGGTTATCGGTTCATAAGAAAACTGCTGCCCAACATTACTCCAGCACTGTTCTAAATTTGAGTTGCTAAAATTAATATGGCATTTGTTGGAAAAAGTTTCTTCAAAAACTTTTGCTATTTCAGCTAAAGTAATACGAGTCAAAATTGCATTGTTTGACTTATTTTTTTTGCCTAATAATTTATTTGCGATAGACCAAAAATTTTTCGCATTTGAAGTTAGTTCTGATTCGGCCCAACTAAAGTAGGACGCTTTATCTTTTCTCCAAAGACTTTTAAACGTCTTCCTGGCATGACTAAAGAGATTATAATCGTTGGGATTTAGCGTTCTCTTATATACTTTAAAACATTTGTTCTTCCAATACCAAGCTTGCCTGGTTTGAAATTGAACCCAGCCAGGAAAAGCAACATAACTTTTACGTTTATCATTATTTAATCTCTTTTTCGGAAAGTATTGCGATATAGCTTTTCTAACTGTATGCTCTATCATATCCCAGACTAGATCAACATCATCAAGGCTATGCATGCTAGCCCAATCAAATTCCTCGAGAAACTTAAACAGCGAAAAGAAGTCTCCACATCTAAAATCAACTCCAGGAACAACTCGCATCAAGGGAACAGTATCAATTACGGGAATATCTACAACCAAAGGAGGGTGAAATTGATCAACTTTTAACATAGGATTCAGATCAATACAAACATTTACACAGCAACTAGAGAAGACCTTGTCAAGATTGTCTCCCAAATAATTAGGCACAAAATTATAATTCCGAACATTAATTTCGGAACTCCAGCAATTAGTATAAAATTGTCTTTGCTTAGCCACAAAAGTGCAATTAGAAGAACTCCTGAGGTCAGAATAATTGAAATCTCCTACTATAATAGACTCGGTATAATTCTTAAAAATACAGTCCGCAAATTCTTCCAAAAATATTTCGTAGTCCCGTGAGGGAACTGACGGCGGAACGTACACATTCCATAAATTTAGAGCCCTCTTATTAGACGATCTACTGCGACAACTCACAGAAACACCAACTATATCTATAGCTTTACAAGAAGGAGAAAAATTAATCCTGTAGGCTTCAACGAGGAGAGGTACAGCTATCAGCACCCCTCCTCCCATTCGGCCATCAGACCTGTCCGCCCTAAAGACGGAAAAAGAATCGCCAAACAAGAGATAATCAGGGATAGACGCATCGAGCCAAGTTTCAGAGAGGCAAAAAATCACATTCCGATTTGCAAGAGTAAAATCGAAAATCTCCTTAATTTTGGTCCTGACGCCCCTGACAATAAAATATAAATAATAATCGGAACACCTTCTAAGTTTATCTTGGGAAAAACTTCTTTTTACGATTTTTCAAATCTTGTATATTAATTTTTTAAGTATTTTATTTTGTAAACTCGACTTTCCAATATAAGCCAATAAGGACTTCTGGAAATGCCAGATTTTCTTTGTATATTTCATGAAGTATTATAATAAATTTTAATTATTATTATTATTATTATTAAGAACGAGACCGCGGCATACTCGCTGGGAAGAAATTGTATCGGTGTCCCACAGGGCTCACCGCTTTGCCCTGTCTTATTTAATCTTTTTATGGCTGATATGGGCCTTTTTCACGTTTACGAGACTTGAGAAATGGCGGCGTCCTTGGCAGATTGAAAACGAGGCTGACGGGTGAAGTTCACACAAGGGAAAGCACTGTATGTGCTAATTTATAGATTAATAAAGACGTAACTGTTTAATCACTGGATTTTAACTCAGGATATTTCACGGATTCACTTGATGGATTAAGATTAGTTAAGAAGGAGGCTATTCCAAATAAATTTGTGTTGCGAAATAGACCAAAACGAATGACTAAAGAAAATCACTTAAAAAATTACTATACTATCATTACTTTTATTTATTTATTTATTTATTTATTTATTTATTTATTTATTATTTCGTTAATTAATATTAAAATTTGATATAAATTATATTGAATATAATTCATGAATTTAACATATACCTTTTGTATAATAAATTTTATTAATTGAAATCAATTAAAATTATATTGGGATGTTATTTTTTTATTATTTTTTTATTTTCATTTTTTGTTTTTATTATTTGTTATATTTTTATATCAATATGGCAAGATCAATTAATCAATCAATTAATTAATGGATCTTAATAACGTTTTACATATTGCATATCAGTGTGTAAGTAACAATATAAATGTAAACGCACTGGCAATGATTGTTTATTGCAATCCATGCAATGAAAATAATAACACATATGACAAAAAGTTAAAAGAGATAGTTTAAGAATCTCCTTCCAAAAACCACGTTTATGACGAACGTCAAGACTACCCAATATGACAATTTGACAGGATAAATAAAAGTTCAAGTATTTAGGAGAATTTAACAAAACGGATCAGAGAAAAAAGCTTTTAAAGCAAGAGTCAGTAAGATGAAATCGGCCTATTTTCTCACCAAAGATATCTATAAGAAGTCAATATCATTCAACGCTAAACTTCGGCACTAAACAACAGTAATACGCCCAGAAGCACTTTATACAGCTAAGTGCCTGACCCTGATCAAAAAAATGTTAACTCAAGAACTGAAAGTAGCTGAAAGAAAAATATTAAGAAAAATGTTGGGGTCAATATTTAAAGTACGTCGCAACAATGAAATATACACACATACTGAAAAAATTACTGATACTGTACCGTTAGGAAAAGGAGAATAGTTTGTTATGAAAATCTTGAAAGAATAAACCCCAATAGGCTCACAGGAAAAAATTTCAAATATATAAGTCAAAATTGAAAATAGCCAATACTTGGATAAATGAAACACAAAAGGTCATAGAAGAATTACAAATTTCACAAGCAGACATATAAAAACGTACACCACATGAAACCAGGTTGGTACAATCAAAAGGCTTTCGGAAAAAAATGAAGAATTAAAACGGCGCATTTTGGACTCGGGAAAGGAATAATAATGAGTTGAAAAGAACGTAGTCTATTGCGGATTATTCAACAACACAACAACAACGACGACAAAATAAACCTCATTTGTCAAATGAATTTGAAGTAATGATCATCATTGAAGAAGGAACTGAAAATTTTTATATATGTCCTGAAAATTGTAATTTGCATCCTGAAAACAATGAACGGTTTGATTTGATCAACAGTTTCCAGATTTCTCTCGATACCTTAAGCCTTGGATCTAACAATTTCTATTACATCCTTCAATGATATCTGTGGTAGTGCATTTAAAAAAGGGACTGAATAAGCATTCATTCCTTCGCAGCAAGCTGCGCTTGACTAGTCAGACTCGTTTTCGATCAAACATGAGCGCGGCCATAATCTCGCGCTTTCTCGTTTGAAAAAGGCCCATTGCCGGTTATATGAATATTTCGAATGCTAACTTCCTCCTGTATGGCGATGACTAGAAGTTGTTTTCGGTTATTAGTGGCTGGGAGGACTGTTTCAATTTGTCCCAAGCCTTAGACTCCGTCTCTCGTAGCAATGGGCTCGCCATAAATCTTACTCAATCTCTTAAGATTCAACGTCGCGTTCTTATGAAATATTTAGGAGTTGTTTTCAATTCTAAGTTTACATTCACCGATCATCTGGAATCCCTTATAATTAGCTGTTTTAAGTGCTTATATTTGTATCTGGACAATTAGCAGCTCTAAGGAATAATTCTAGCTATTCAACGTTACTATTGTAACAAGTATCATATTGAATTGTAGCAAGTTTATTACTTAGCAAGTCCATTTATTTATTTCTATTACTTAATTACTCGGTATCCACGTGTTAGTGGGTACCATTACTATTTATTATTATTATTTCGATAAATAATAATAATTTTAATGTATATATCTGTTCCGGATCTTTATTTCACAAAACGTCCACTGCGTGTAGCAATTTATCCGTGGTAATCTCCGTTTATTTACATTAGCATGGTGGCGACGGAATTACTAGGAGTGAGGCCACTGCATATATTTAGATTGTGTTATAACATATTGATAACTGTTAAGAAATGAAAAATAAAAAAGTTACAGAAAATTAGGGAGGGATTCGATAGACAACTTGAAGATGGAGATGAATTTATCTAAAATGAAAACACCCCTGCGGATAATGGTCCTTAATTAAGAATTATATGTCATTTTCTGTAATTGGATATGTTATTGTATGATTGACATAGAGTCTTGGTATAATAATAAACATTACATAATTGTGATGAGAGTTTGAAAATTACAGTTTATGAAGCCTGGGCATACTCATTTGAAATCAAGCTAATGAGTCTTAGGAATCCTAACCGTAATGGAACCTTGGACAAGACAGATAACTTCATTAGATAAATTGCATTTTGGGTCTTTGTGATTATAGACTTGTTTCTGTTTCATTGAATATTGACCTTTCAGACTTCTATTTTTTGTTTGAGATGTTTTGATATTAAAAAGTTATGCCTAAGAAAAGCCTTTCAAGTTAATAGATAGAAAGTCCATGCATATCAAAAGGAAATAGATTGTTGATCTGACATTTCCTAGATTATTCAGCAACCCTTTGAAGTTGGTACAAGAATATTTGGACTAGACTGGTAACATGAAAATCCTAATGCTAAATTAGTGAGATTCTGGCGCCGTAGCCTTAAAGAACGAGAAGACGTTAGAACTCCACTCACAAATGGACCGCACGGACATGTAATCACGGATTTGGTTGAAATTTTAGGAGGACATTCTACAACATTAATATACCTTCTGTGTAAAAGGATTTGACTCAATGGTCTTTCGTTTCGGTAAAAAAAATAAAATATTTTACGTTTATTATTGTAGTGCCAGATAAGCCAAATGGGAAAGAAAAGTATACAACTTAACAGCGGTAGCGATGGTTAACATCAGGTTCTGTGGATTTACTGGTCCCGGTTCGATTCCTGTAGTTTTGACATTTTATTTCATTTTTTTTTCATTTTTTTCCCATTTGGCTTATCTGGCACTAAAAATAACAAACATAAAATATTTTATTTTTTTTCTCCGAAACGAAAGGCCATTGAGTGAAATCCTTTTACAAAGAAGGTATATTTATATTGTAGAATGTCCTCCTAAACTTTCAACCAAATTCGTGATTACATGTCCGTGCGGTCCCCTTCTCAGTAGTAAGAGAGTAATAGTCAGTTTAATGGTACAGTAACTATTTTTCAGAACGGTTCTCCCTATTGCATTAAATGTGAGATTAGAATTTGGGAGAAAAAATAAGCATAATCATACCAAAACTGTCAATTATTTTTAATTAATTGATAAGAACCCGAAATGTTTGGGGTTGTCCCTCCCTTGTGGTGGCACGTAACATTGGAGGCACCACTGGGATTTATTCCTGAATTAAACATCGGGTAAACCATTATATTATTTGAGAAACTTATGTGCAATAGCATGATTTAGAATAGTCATTTGTTGGTGAACGATATGTGTTTCACTAAGACTATACAGTCTGGGATAGTAGAAGTATAATAAGATGTATAATAATTGGCGAAATTGATGAAGAAAAAACAAAGGGCAATTGAGAACATTACTCAGTGAATTTGGTGATTCTTTTTCAATTGATGTAAAGTGTGTAAAAGGAGTTATTGATTACCAAGCCGCTTGATAAAGGACTCCAGTCTTCGTCAGAGAGTATAAGATTCCACATTGTTACAAGGAAGCTTATGCCAAGAACCTCTCTGAATATGAGAAGGCCGGAGTGATGAAATGAAGTACATGTGCGTGGAACTCGCCGGTTCATATAATCCTACAAAAAATGGAGATGTGTGTGTACCCCTAGATTTACGTAAAATCATTCAGTTAACTAATTCACTGATCTGTTGTCATGTATATTTTAGACGAGTTGGAGGGATATCGCTATTTTTCAGTTTTAGATATGTGTACTTTTAAATCCCCTTAGAAAAATCTATAAAAAAAGCTTTGCATTCTAGTCACCATAGGGGAAGTACCAAATGACACTGTTACCCCAGGGTGGCACACTTGTTTCAACGATATCTAGTATGACCGTACAGGAATCAGTGGTCAAAGGAATCCACATTTTCCTCGATGATATACTAATCTGAACCAGGACGTTCAATGAAACGTTGTCTAATTTATTGTTAATGAGATGAGTTATGTCAGTTTAAATGTCTGATAATTAAACTAATAAATGTCAGTTGTCTGGAGCATATGTATGCTGTAAGGGACATGAGATTTTATCGAATGATTCAAGACCTAATCCAAAAAATTTGCAACTTGCAAGAGTTCGAGTCATCCAAACATTTAAAGAAGTTCGAGCACTCAATGAGATCATAAACTTTTATCCTCCATTTTTCAAAAATCTGTCAAAAATTATTGTACCCGTCTCATGATTGACACAAAAATGTAGAAAATTTGAGTGGGATGACTCGTGTCAGAGAGCGCTTGAGGCGAATAAGCGAATTCTAACTGCTCCAACAATATTAATGTATCCTAATTATAAAACAATTCATATTGAACGCTTCCATATATGCTGTTGGGCAGTTTTGTAACACAGAGATGTAAGTTTTTTGAGACCCATCGCATATTACAGCAGTAAGCTTCAAGCATCCCAATGCAAGTATGCCACAATTGAGAAAGAAGCTTTAGCAACTGTCAAGTATGTCAATTATTTTAAGCATACAATCTTGGGTTATTCTACAATAATGAACACAGATCATCGATCACTTAGTTTTACTACTAAAATGAAAGACTCAAACCAAAGAATTTTATGATGCGCATTACAGTTGGAGGAATTCCATTTAAAAGTAGAGCAAAATTTCTGTATGCAATCATATTTCTTATTTTTCTACTCGATGTAATAAAAAATCGGCAGATAAGAAAGTAATTTGACGAAATTTTTTAAAAAATAACGGCAGAAGGATACGATGTTGTGTACGTACTATGTCTGATAAGCGACGTTTTTCGGTTATGTCACTCTCAACTGAAGACAGGGTATAGTTCAGAATTTGCAGAAGGCACAAGTCAATGATCCGTGGCTAACTTCAGCTAGAATCCAACTTTCAAAGGAAAATTCAATGAAGTTTGGTGGAGGAGTATTGTTCTTATACAGGGTGTTTCATAATTGGTGTCCCGTCTTTAGGTCCAAATAACGACTCAAGGGGAACAGATTGGGGGAAAATGAATATTGATTATTTGGTTTTAATGTCCCCTAATTCAGAATAAAAACATTTCGCGTCCCTGGGGGTGAAGGGGTAAATTTTAAAAATTTTAATTTTGTAGGGGGAGGGGTTAGACCCCATGTGTTATTTAGAAAGTTGTAGAGCATCATGTAAAATGTGGGTTTAGCAAAAAACCCGGTGAAAAATCTTATCCCCTGCCCTTTATCGAGTGGGTAAAGTGAAAGGTATGGCTAGCTAATGTAGACAAAAACAGAAAAACTCATTAGAAAACTCTTTCAAGTTTCATAATGTTTTTCCTGGGGGGAAAAGCCCGGTCGAGTTTATTAGCTTTTCAGGGTAACGACTCATTCATTCTCATTAATTTTCCAAATGTAGGCCCTACTGTTTTCTAATAAGTATGGTTTTTGTCCACATCGGCTAGCGATACCTTTCTGTCACGTGGATTTCGCCAAGGAAAGGGATCGGCAAAGAGAGAGAGGAGAGGTGACGTCAGCAGGCGAGCTGACGCCGAAAAAGTGTCTATTTAGAAAATTATGTGTTTGCTCTAGACACCCCAATTAATATATGAAGTCTTAAGGTTAATCCCAAGTAAGAATCTGTAGGCTTGTTCGTTCTTTTTTTGTGTGTGTGTGTGCTTCAGAAATAGTGCGTCAGCAACCAGTGTTTTGGAAATGTGCAACGAGAGTACAAAAAGTAAGCTACGCGTCACGGATAGCCAATACTAATTATTTCTGGGCATTACTTTGGTTTCTGCATTGTGTGACTTCGATCACTACGTCATCATAGCTTCGCACATCTGCGTCTCAACATGTTCGTCACGATCTGCTCAACGAGGGTATCAGCATCCAACATCCACGCCAGATCATCGCCGTTAGCGATCTCTCTGTTAAAGTGTCAAGCGTTGCATCCGAGACCGGCAACGACTACCTAGACTTTATATCCAACTCAGACTCTCAGTGCGTAGAAATTTTCCACTGTGCAAATCTTACTTTCATTAACTTTTAGTCTTTATTTTAAGATCAAATAAAGATTTATTTTTATTTAAAAACTTTGTCGTTCCTTTCTCTTTGTCACGCTCACTCTGCTAAAATCCACGTGACACTTTCACTTTACCCACTCGATAAAGAGCAGGGGATGAGATTTTTTCATCGGGTTTTTTGCTAAACCCACATTTTACAACTTTCTGAATAACACATGGGGCTTAACCCCTACCCCTACAAAATTAAAATTTTCAAAATTTACCCCTTCACCCCCAGGGACGTGAAATGTTTTTATTCTGAATTAGGGGACATTAAAACCAAATAATCAATATTCATTTCCCCCCAATCTGTTCCCCTTGAGTCGTTATTTGGACCTAAAGACGGGACACCAATTATGAAACACCCTGTATAATGATATTATAACGTCTAGCAAAAAACAATAACTCTTTGACTAGAAGGAGGATATGCGTGGGGAAAGATATGAAAAATGAAGTAATCAAACTCTGTCATGATGTTCCTCTATCTAGACATAAGGGCATCAACGCAACTGTGAGCAGGGTAAAGAAAAATTATTTATGGCTAATTTGTCAAAGCATTCACAGAAACTTCATTAAGGTCCCTTTTCAGAATGGGATTGTGGCTACACGGCCATTTCAAAAATAGCCATTATTGTGATAGGTCCTGTGCAACCATCTTCACTAGGAAATCAGTACATCCTGGTATGCATCGATATAGTAATAAAATTTCCAGATGCATTCCCTATGAGGGAACAGTCTGCGAGCTCAGTGGCCAAGGTGTTCATTAAGAGAGTAGTATGTCGATATCGAGTGCTTGATGAGATAGTAAGTGATAGAGGAAACCATTTTATGTCGGATTTTTCAGCATTATATGTGAGGAATTAAAGATAAAGCGAATTCTGACAACGTCATATCGCCCTACACGGGGCCAACGGTATAACGGGCCCCAGCGCGGAAAAATCACCTGACCAACAATCCAATTTTCATTATTTCCAACAAACGAAAAAATACTGATTGTTAAAATCCAAGATGGAAACAATGAAGATTGGATTGTTGGCCGGACTAAGATGGTCAGGTGACTTTTCCGCGCTGGGGCCCGTTATATCGTTGGCCCCGGCCCTACATCAAATGGGATGGTTGAACGATATTACAAAAGCCTTTGAGGAACAGTAACTGCCTTGTGCAAAAATCATCCTACCCGGTGGGATTAGATGTTACATCCAGCATTTTTGCACTGCGAACACACGAGCATGAGAATACAAGGGAAATACTGGCATATTTGAAGTCTGGTTTTTGATCCCAGAACTCCAGAAATATGCGAAAGAGATGGATTGGATGAAGAGGAACATTGTAAGGAAGAATAACTGAGATAAGGGAACAGAGCATTGGGAGTGATGGAAATAGAATAAAAGTAGCGCTCACCTGTATCAACAAAGTGAGGTATCAAAGTGAATTTAGTGGTGGACAAAAGGTTGGGTTATTACAAAAGGGAGGTTGAAAAAGAAAATTCTCATTTAAATACATTTGCGCTTTTAGAGTTATAGAGAAACTGACCAAGGTTATGTATAGAAGGAATCAAACAGAAGGACAATTCATGGATTTCATTTTCATAGATTAAAGCTGTGTGTAGTCAATCAAAAGACTAGGATAGTGAAGAACAGACTCCTGCTAGAGACGATTGATTAAACCAAACACAATTCTGAGGATGAAAACTCAGTTGAGGAAGAAGAATGCAGTCTGTATAATTTTTTCAAGGAACACTATCAAATAAGCACTATTATTTCTTGAGAAATAAGTCACGCCCTGAATAATATATGTTGAATCGTGGCACTCAATTCAAATAATAATGATGCAATAGGATAATTGTATACATTCACAAATTATGATATTAATGTATGATTCTTATATTTAATTTTTTTTTGTTTTTGTTGCATCTGTGATTTTAAAATTTTTGTCTTACTACTTAAATTGTTGCTTATTAATTGATATAAAAGAATTACTTACAGCTATTAAAGAGTGATAAAATTAATATATTGGTTATTATTTTTTTAAAAAAAGGAAGAAGATATTTTGACGACTCCTTGAGCCTCACATTTTTTTTAACTTTGTAGCAAAAAAATTTTATTCATTTTTCACTTCAGTTTGTAATTTCTTTGCTTTAATTAACAGGAACCGAGTCTATATAGTTAAGCATTGAAAATCTTAGTTAGGAGCTGTGGATTTAGTGAGAATGTTTTTCCAAGATTTCATGTGGTAGTTGTTGAAGTCATTATAAGGGATAAGAAATGAAAAATAAAAAAGTTATGGAAAATTAGGGAGGGATTCGAGCGGCAGCTTGAAGATGTAGATGAATTTTTCTAAAAAGAAATCATCGCTGGGAATACTTGTCCTTAATCAAGAATTGTATGTCATTTACTTTAATAGGATATCTTATTGAATGTTTGAGATAGAGACTTGGTATAATGATAAAGATTACATAATTGTGATGAGAGTTTCAAAATTACTGTTTATGAAGCCTTGGCATAGTCATTTGGAATCAAGCTAATGAGGCTTAGGAAAAGCCAGATAACTTCATTAAATAAACTGCATTTTGGTTCTTTGTGATTATAGACTTGTTTTCGGTTTCATTGAATATTGAACTTTGAGATTCTGTTTTTTCGTTTGATATTAAGAAAGTTATAGCCTAAGAAAAGCCTTTCAAGTTAATAGAAGGAAAATCAATGCATATCAAAAGGAAATAGGGTGTTAATCTTACATACCAACCCCTTGAATAGACAAACAGAAAGACAGAGATACAAAGAAATTTTTATATATAGATAATATAAACTTCGTCTCCAAATAATTAGTTTATTAAAATTAGAAACCAAAAGACTTTCTTCAATATGAGAGAACAAGAAAGCATTTTCTATATATTTCAATTCAGTTTATTGCAAAAACCGGTAATTTTTTTTGTAATGCATGTTAAGAACATTGAGGCATAAGAGGTTCGTGCTAAGGACATCACGTTTGGCATCATGCAATAAACATAGAAATAATTAAAACAAATTATCCGTAATTATCAGCAAAATTTGCAAACAAAATTTACCCAATGTAAACAATGTGAACGTAAATGAAACCGGTAGAGTGATACACAGTGCGTGTCTAAAAATTAAAAACTGGATTTTTGAAATCGCGTGATTTAAACGAGACCAGTTTACATCCATACAAGCCCGGGCTCTGTGACTTTTTTTTAACAACAAGGGCTCCTAACACAGATTACTTAATACACAGATGCGGCAAGCGGAATTTTGCCTATGAAAAAGAAGGAAAGTGGTCACGTGGTAGTGACGGTGGCGCGCTCACGCGGATGTATTGTTGATTATTTAAGTGCAATGCAGCAAACCACCATTATGATTAATGTAGTAAGTTTCCTGTGTCTACCCCCTGTCCTCCCCCCCACCTACAAACTTTAGCATTCCTATTTTTTATTTTTGTACTCCCCCACATTTTTGAAATCTTTATGTATGAAATTTATTCTCCACATCATCTCCGTTTATTTACATTAGCAGGGTGACGACGGAATTTGCATAGATTACTTATTATATGTATTAAGTAATCTGTGAAATTACACAATAAATTTCCTGACATTACCCTGATCTTTAGAAAATAATCAAAAGAATTCCCTGATTTGTTTTGTTTGCATTAATCGCATGTTTCATTAAGGTAAGAATATTAAGTTGCCAATTAAAAAATCGACGAATAACATCCAATTATATTTTTATTTATATTTAAAATCATCATTTATATACAGTGTGATTCAGAAAGGTAGGTCAAGAATGAAATACCATGTACAGTTTGTAGCGGGGAACAAAATTTTTTCTATAAACATGGGTCCGGAAATGCATCCTTACAGAGATAATGCAACTTGTACGAGGTAGGAATGACATTACAGTAGGTGTTCAAAATGCAGACCCTGAGTCTCGATGCAGGTGTTTAGTCTGCGGACGAGATTCTCGCGAACTCTGGTGAAGATTTCCGGAGAATCACTGACTTTTCCACACGCTGTTGTTAAATCCTTTCCGCTTCAATAGCATTACCCTGTGCCTCGCCGTAGACGAGATGCATGTCCGCCAGCTCCGCATTAATCAAGCGATCCATTGTACGACAATAGAATTACATGTTTCGTTTCGTCTCTTTTAAAGGAGAGAACACGAACAATTTACATGTTTAGATGCTAATTTACATGGACCCTACCATTGCCGTCCGAGTAACGCACATCCATTCCTACCTCGTACAAGTTGCATTATCCCTGTAAGGATGCATTTCCGGACCCATGTTTATAGGAAAAATATTGTTCCCCGCTACAAACTGTACATGGTATTTCATTCTTGACCTACCTTTCTGAATCACCCTGTATATTTTCAACAATAATATAACAAATTAAGGTATTTCTACCAATAATAAGCCCTAAAATATGACTCCGTATGATGATGTGACAATGTATGAAATTTTCGCGCTCAGGCTTTGAGCAGAGGTGGTATTGATCCGACGCAGACTTGTTATTCAGGCTTTCGAAAGTCATACCTTAATTTGTTATAATATTGTTGTAAAATTATTCCATTGCTGTAAACACATTATTGCATCATTGTTAAATCTATATTGTTAAAATTTCAAATATTTTTAATTCTTGATTTTGAAAATGACAATATAGTCGAAATGATCGTCAGTCGTTATATAAAAATTTAATGTTGCAAGAAAGATCCAATCTTTTATTTACTTCTAAATTTTTGTAAAATTCGAAAAGATGCAAATTTTTCTATTATTTTACATGATTTCTTCTGGTCATCTACCTAAATTTAGCCTTCTTTTCTTCCAGATTTTTTAATTCCATCTCTGAGTGCTTTTTCTTTCTTTTTTTTTTTTAACTTTATGCCGATTTACTTTTGTTTGGCAAGTTTCATTCTTGCATTTCTAACATGAAGTAACATGCTTGGATATCTCAAATTATTAACGCCTCCTTGTGCAAGTACTGTGCACTGTTGCCAGATTTTACAAGACAAAAATCCCACGAATCTTTGCAGAAATTCCCACAATTCACTACTGGCAAAAATTTCCACAATTCCCACAAGTTTCTCTGCTTCTCAGTTTCAGTTTCCGTAAGGGACATGTAATACAAAATAGTGAATCCAAGCCATCTTCGAAAATAGTTATGCTAATTAATTTCTTACCTTATTATAAAGAATCATGAAGCTCGAGTGTGTTGCATTATAGATAATGGAAATAGTACGTACTATAATTTTAAGTACCAAATTCTCTTCATTTGACCAGCACATGCTTTTCTTGTTTACATACAGTGTTTACACAAATGATGATGATATGGAGATGCCGATTATTGCACTGCCTCGTATTAGTGTTTTGCGTAAGGTGAGATTATACAGGCTAACCCACATCATGAAAAAACCATTGTTAAACTGGCGACAATAAAAAGGGAAGATTATCCGGGTAACCATTGCCATCTGGGGGTCATAAAACCGAAATAGGAATTACTCCCAGATTTTTACATGTAATTTAACCACGAAGCTTTAATTAAACTCATTAAAATATTGCTTGAACGAAAATTAAACATGTTTATTTCGTTGATTTAAGATAATTTTTAGAATTCAAATAAATATGTTTCTGAATTGTTTAGAAGGTGGCGGCTATTTTGGTTTTATGACAACAGATGGCAATGGTTACCCTGGTAATTTTGCCTCTTTTCACTATCTTTATTGTTGCCACCTTTTTCATGATATGGGTCAGCCTGTATAATCTCGGAAGCCTCGGTCCAACGGTCATTCGCGTTGTATAAGCAGTGAATAAGTGAAATGGAGGCGTCAAAAGAGGAGCAAAGAGGTGTTGTTCGTTTTCTGACAGCGGAAGGAGTAGGGGGAACGGACGTTCATCGAAAAATGTCACAAGCGTACGGTGAACATTGCATATCCCTTGCAAGGGTCAAGGCATGGCACAAAGCGGGAGGTTCAAGTGGGATGTTCTCGGCCACCCTCCATACAGTCCAGACCTCTCTCTCTGCGATTACGCCATTTTTCCCCTAAAAAAGGCTCTGAGGGGCAAACGATTCACCTCGGACGACGACGTCAGGCAGTACGTGCGGAACTGGTTCACAACGCAGCCCCGGGAATTTTACGAGACAGCCATTCACCGCCTTGTGTCGCAGTGGGACAAGTGCCTTAACATCCAGGGCCAATACTTCTGACATCCAGGTACTGGTTTCTGTACTGGTACTAATCAACTGGTACTAATCAACGACCACCCCATTATGGAAAAAGGTCCGCCTCCCAAATATGCAAAAAGGTCCGACTCAGTGGAATTTTTGAAAAAAGGTCCGGAATTTTTGAAAATCGACCCCCCCCCCCCCCAAGATAACGTCCTGGCTACGGCCCTGTATAAGTCGTAGAATAATTTTCTACATCACAATTTAATTTCTGACATAAAATGTTCAAACAACGAATATACTTGCAATATATCATAAATTTTCAAGCAGACTCATTATTTTTAACCAAACCTTAATTATAAGGCATCCTCAACTCACAAATCACTGGTCTATGATATGAGAAGTATCATACAAATGGAAACAGACTAGAATTAATATTTCATGCAAACATCAAATCTCTAGTACTTGCCACCCAATGGTGATTCGATGGGCATGTAATCTAAATTGAAATGTTTCTTCAAAAAGCTAAGAGCGTGCAAATTTAATCCAGCGTTTAAATTAAAGTGGCCAGCTATCATAATTGGCACATAAGTATCCATCTCCATGTTGTCACTGATTAGTCTACTTGTTGGTGAATATTTCATGATCGCACTGAACAACAACATTTCCATATCGACACATTAGGATTAATATAAACACTGCCTAGAATAAATCTCACTACACCATTGTACAATTCTTTAATCATACCAGCGTCAATCTGTCGTCTATAGTTGGACCAACCCGCCAGTATAGATTCACATTCGGTTAAATAGTTAATATTTCTGAAGATCGCAGCACCGCCTAATCTCTTAAAACTTATAACACCTATAGTTTTGAATAGTTTTAATTTGTTCTACAATGACTACACACCATAAAACCATTCACAATGATTGGACTGATAAAACTGATGGAGCAAGGATATCACGCTACTGTTACGTGGGTGCTTCATGTCCTCTCCAACCAAAATCTATCACAAACATTAAAAAATATCCTAATTCTTTGTTTATGAATATAAAACGAAATATAAATTCAATATAAAAAATTGTCACATATACTGTATATCGCTCCGTACATAAATCGCATTTGATGAAGATGATGTTAATGTTGACGGTTATTAGCCATTTTTCGGCTAGATCTAGCTAATTTTTTTTCCAATTTAGCCTAAAAAATTTTTATTTTATAGCTAACTCAAAGATTTATGATATAAAATTCATATTTTTTTTTTAAATTTTAAGGTTAGGTAAAGCATACAAAAACTTACGAAATGACTTCCCTAGTGGTCATTTGTCAACAAGATATGCGAGCAGAGCTTATAATTGGCATATAATTAAAATTTAGCCAATTTTAGCCATTTTAAAAGCAGTTTTAGCCCTAAATAAGAAATCATATTTGGCAACACTGCACCTGAGAGGACCTTTTCTCCATTTTATTTGCTTACATTTATGTAGATATCACAGTGTAAGAAATCAATTTATTTCCTATACTGTGGTATATATTATATGTAGATACATATTTATTTACATATACTTTACGTATACAGGGTGTTTTTGAATTGAGTACAGATTTTTTGGGAGATGATAGAAGAGGTCCTTAGAAGTATTTTTTGTCATATGAACATGGGGTCCCCGCAGCTCCGTTTACTTACAATACTGCATTGAACAATCAAATGACACCGGGACGCAGTGTGCGTTCGTAGGCCTAGATTATTTTATTTTTAACAATTAACACAAGCAATCTACTGTAATAACTTTTAAAGTAATTGTTTGCAAAGAAATTTCAAGGTGCACGTGCTTGTTTGTTATCCATCATAAGGCGTTGCGAATTGTGCTATGAAGCAAATGGCGGTCATATCGAACAATTACTTTAAAAGTTATTACAGTAGATTGCTTGTGTTAATTGTTAAAAATAAAATAATCTAGGCCTACCAACGCACACTGCGTCCCGGTGTCATTTGATTGTTCAATGCAGTGTTGTAAGTAAACGAAGCTGCGGGGACCCCATGTTCATATGACAAAAAATACTTCTAAGGACCTCTTCTATCATCTCCCAAAAAAAACAATCTGTACTCAATTCAAAAACACCCTGTATAGAATCATCTTAGAATTATTGATATGATCCAAATAATTAATAATATTATCACTTGCTGAATAATAAGTAAATTTTAAAACATCTACATTTTCCATATAGTTAATTACAGTGGCAATTAAATCATTACTAAACTTACCAAAATGTCATCAACGTATCGGATCCATAAAATAATATCATTGGCAATTGATGGGAACTGTATTATTTTAATTTAAAATTATTGAGATAGAAGTTAAATTTCTGAATTAAGGTATAAAAGGCTTTACTCAAATTAGTCCTTTTAATATTAGTCCTTTAAATACTACAGTACCCTTAAGGGTCCCACTGATCCCTGTCTCAAGAGTTTCCTCGATGAGACGACTTTCTGTTCATTTCGAAGGGGAAAAAAAAGAAGCCACACAAGACTCAAAAGAATACCGTAAATTATTTCTTACTCGACGGTTTAAGTGACAGTCGTCTACATCATATTTACATTAATCTAACAATTTTCTACAGATTGCAGGTTTAACATCACTTTTGATTTGTCTTCCTATCCAATTTACATTAACAGGGTTTTAATACATGTACTAGCTATATTAAAGAGTTTTTAACAAGAGATTAATGTTCTAGTACTTTTGAAAAAAAATATTGAGTCTATGTCCTAGAAGTTATTTCTACAATAATTCCCGTCGAGCATACGGTAAACAAAAAAATATTCGCGCTTTAATAATTTCTTTAATAGATAACAATAAATTACTTAACTCCTTGCAAGCGAAGGGGGGGGGAGGGGAGGGAAGGAATAGGCCAGGTAATGTTAGTATTAGGACAACACAACCGTTACCACCATATTTTTACCGCCAATAGTTTTCGAATTCTTTGAAGCCATTCATCCATTTCAACGCCGGAGCGTCACAAAAGACGTTGTAGTGGGTGCCATCAATATAAGGACGGAAGATTTCGATGGCACACGACACGGCCAATCACTCCCATTCTATAACGGAGTATTCCGATTCTGCGTCAGACAGTAACGAATCAAGAACGACTACAGTAACGACTACAAGAATAACTACAGTAAGTACCGATGCGGCGTAACCTCCGATGACTTGTGCTAACATCCCGCCGACAGCACGCTTGCTGGCGTCGGTATGTATTTCGAATGGTAAATCAAAGTTAGGTTGTATCGAAATCAGTGGTGACGTGAGGATTTTTTTTATTTCTTCGAATGATGCTTGTGCTTTTGGCGTCAATGCCCATGGTACCCCTTGATGTGTCGAACGCCTCAATGGAAAAGTTCAACTTACTAAGGTTAGTTATGAAGCCCTTGGAAGATTGAACCATCCCAATGAAACGTTTAACTTGTTGATGAAAGACATTATTGAACCATCCCAATGATGACATAATGTCGAAACGCGTTAGGCAATAAAAACTTTGTATCCAGTATCACTTTAGACCTTTGTTTTTTTTCTCGTTTAAATTGCATTCGAGTTGGTAGGAGCCGGGAATTCAATCTTCGAACAATGCTTGTGCCTCTGGCGTCCATTCCAATGGTACCCGTTGATGTGTCAAATGCGTTCATGGATGGTTCAAGTTACTAAGGTTAGATATGACGGCCTAGTAAAATGAACCATCCCAATGAAGCGTTTAACTTGTTTTAAGTTGGTAGGAGCCGGGAACTCAATCATAGGCTGAACATTCTTTAGCGAAGGGGAGAGTCCTTTTTCGTTCACCCGGTATCCCAAAAACGAGACCTCAGTTTGCAGAAACCTCGATTTTGAGAAATTAATCTTCAAATTGAATTTTTGTAGTCGTGCGAAAACTAGTCCTTGTATTTGGTAGTGTATGTAGAGGCCTGGAGTTCGTACTACAATATCGTCCATTTAATGGAAACTCCAGGGCTCTATTGAAGGATCAAAGAACCGGTCAATCAAAGATTGAAAAACTTGGGCACCGTTTTTCACGCCAAAAGGGACGACATTAAAGGCGTAGGTGCCCAAGCCGGGTACAACGAAAAAAGTTTTCTCTCTGGAAGCCGGGTCAAGTTAGAACTGCCAGTACGCTGTCTTTAAGTCCAAGACTGAAAAGACGCGCCTGGTGAAGTTTGTGCAAGATTTACTGGATCGGAGTGGAAGATAGGCCATAGGCTTCGTGATCTCGATTAGCCGTCCAGTGTCCAACACAAAACGGTAGCCTGCTCATATTTCTTTTTGATCAAGAAATAAGGCAGAGCCTAAGCACTTTCTTTCTACTAACCACACCTTGGGCTTCCATTTCAGTTATTATATCTCGTAAAATTCGCTGCTCTTCACTGAGTGACTGGGGATATGGCCTCACTCGTACTGGTGAATTTTGGCTGGTATCAATATTGTTCTGGTAATCTGGGAATCTTGCAGAGATGCAACCTATTTGGGCGGACGTCTGGTCCATCAAATCTCTTACTTTACCCTAAAGATTACGGACCCTTTCTTCAACATCATCTTCGGGAATAAAATCGACGCCGACCACTGCTAAAGCAATCTTGGCTTTCCACAACTGTAAAATATCCATCCATGATATTGCTTCGCACGGCAACGCCTTCATTATCTACAGCCGCGACTTCCTCGGGACACATTGTTTACCGTCTACTTTGGTGACTATAACTTCTGTGTATCCATTCAGAGTCGCAGATTCTCCATTTGCAATTTTAATACTATTTTGAGTGTCTTTAAAGACATCAGTCGTATTTAATTTCTGTAGATAGTCTTCTCCTATCATGTACACACTCGAGCTCGTATCGATGATAAAAGAAAAGGTTTATTGCTTGATCTCTAAATCTAACCTTACGAAACCTCTGAGGTCGGTAGATCCATCAGGATTCTCTGCTTGTTTTGGACGGCTTTCCTCCTGAGTTTCTAATTTGCGTAGACTCAAAATCACTCTTTACAGGACACGGGTTAATACCGTACCCATGCCGGCGCTCAGTTTCCCGAACCAATTTCGTCTGACTTTTCGCCCCTTATAATACCTGAGGTTCGCACGATGCCTGCACAAAGTCACTTCAACTGCAGGCGATCGAATTCCGTCCTACCAGTTTGCGTCACTTCCGTTACATGAACTTCTGGAGCACCTCCCGCCATCATTCTTTCCCAGTCGAGGCACTCCGCGACCAGCTGCGTCTCGCTATGAATACTCGACGGCCTTATTCTACGTTTGAAGTACTGACATTTTCTCGAGCGCAATGTGGACTAGATCCATTTCATCCAAAGGTTTGATCAGACATCTGTTTAAAAGTTTAAGATCACTCAAACAACTTGAGAAAACTTTCATCCGCAGGATCCATAATTCCAACATTTCCGATTTGCTAATCTCTCTTCAATCAAAATTGTTAGTCGTCCTGTGGTCTACGTAGTAAAACCAGCTAGCTTTCTTACTTCTACAACAATGAAGCCAGTTAACTCGACAATTACAGCCTTTTATATAAATGTCTTTTAATAAATCTGACGTTTTTTTTTTTATCTTGGGTCCAGAAATTCACAATTCAGCATTACTTCAACGGCTTGGGTACGGCGAACTGTTGTATGGAGGGGAAATTACCTTACAGAAAATGTTCCCAGTTTAAATTTCTGAATTTAGTTAAAAGGGATTTGCTCAAATTAGTCCTTTTAATATTAGTTCTTACAGTATCCTTAAGGGTCCCACTGATCCCTGTCTCAGGAGTTTCCTCGGTGGGACGATTCTGTTCATTTCGCAGGGGGGAAAAAAGAGGACATACAAGACTCAAAAGAATATCGTAAATTATTTTTTACTCGACGGTTTGAGTGAGGAGTCGCCTACATCATATTTACGTTAATCAAATTATTTTTCTATAGGTTGCAAGTTTAACATCACTTTTGGTTTGTCTTCCTATCTATATAAGGAGCGTTCAAAAAGAAACGAGCCGTAGTCTGGAATGTGCAAATCGGTGAGAGAATGGTGATATCGTTGCCTATGTGACAAGAGTGGTTCCGACATAAGCGCGGAAGTTTACAGCCCGTCGCTAGAGGGTGACAGTGGAAGTCACGCGACTATAAAAAGGAAGCAGAAGCAAGCGTCAATCGTCCAACGGTCATTCGCGTTGTATAAGCAGTGAATAATTGAAATGGAGGCATCAAAAGAAGAGCAAAGGGGTGTTGTTTGTTCTCTGACGGTCAATGCAAGACCTCATACGGCCAACACAATCACGGCACTCTTGCGGAAATTCAAGCAGGTGATTCTCGGTCACCCTCCATACAGTCCAGACCTCTCTCCCTGCGATTACGCCATTTTTAGTCCCCTAAAAAAGGCTCTGAGGGGCAAATGATTCACCTCGGACGACGGCGTCAAGCAGTACGTGCGGAACTGGTTCACAACGCAGCCTCGGGAATTTTACGAGACAGCTATTCACCGCCTTGTCTCGCAGTGGGACAGGTGCCTCAACAGCCAGGGCCACTACTTCTGACATACAGGTACTGGTCTCTGTTCCTAGGCATCCGGTTCGATTCTTTTTGAATGCGCCTTATAATTTACATTAAAAGGGTTTTAATACTAGCTACATTAAAGAGTTTTTAAAAAGAGATTAATGATCTAGTACTTTTGAAAAAAAAAAATCTCCTGAGTCTATTTCCTGAGTCTATGTCCTAGAAGTTATTTCTAAATAATTCCTGTCGGGCATACGGTAAACAATAAAATATTTGCGCTTTACTAATTTTAGTTAATTTCTACCATAGGTTACAATAAATTCCTTAACTCCTTGCGTTTCCCTTTCTCGAGTTGATTTATTATGTTGACTGGTTGTTCTAATTATATTATAGCCCCAAAGTTTTATCAAATTCGCTAATTACATGATGATAGCTCAGATTTTTTTAAGCCGTAGTAAGAAAATCAACACCCCAGAGTTTTTGAATTTTACTATTAAACTGACAACTAACAAACTGTCAGTCAGAATTATCATAACGTAAAGTAATGATATTCCAAATTTGTTCAATGGTACGTGGTTTAATGGTATCATTATGGTCCATTGAAACTTTTAATGCTAAGATAGGACATGTTCTATACCAAACAACTTGGAATGACGTGTCATAACTGAATATAACGCAAAATTAATGATAGTTGAAATTATTTTAATGGCACCTGGTTTAGTGGAACCATTATGGTTAATTGGAGCATTCAATGCTAAAATATTGCATGTAATATATCAAACACCTTGGAATGATGTGTTATAAATTAATATAACGCAAAATTCTTGATAGTTAAAATTGGTGCAAAGACACCTGGTGCATGTAATACAGGGTGGGACAATGTAACTTCCTTTTTTGAAATGTGCGCAATTCAGGCTGTAGCGGCTGCAGCGGGACAGGAGTGGTCTCATTCTACAGGCGTAATTCTAAAGTTTTGTTCTCTTCCCGTTCAGTCACCATGATGCGTCGGAACAGTGAAGTGCGAACGTTTGCTGTCGAGGCCTGTTTTTCGAACGGTTCATCTGTGATGGCAACCCAGCGCGCGTTTCGACGGTGATTCGGTACACCCCGTTGGGCCGTGTTCCGGACCGAAAATCAGTTGTTACATGGGTCACTACGTTCAGACAATGTGCAGGAACTCTCCGAATGCGACCTTAATTTCCGGGGGAAATCATGTGAGGTACTTCTCAAAAACATTCCTGAGCACACAATTGTTTTTTTCAGTGATGGAGCCTATTTTTTAATCTAACTGGATGAGTCAACAAACAGAACATGCGCTACTGGACTGACAACAACCCCCGAGAATTGCATCAAACGCCTTTGCATTTATCTAAAGTCACAGTAGTGTGTGTAATTTCTTCAGCTCGGGTTAATGGTCCTGGTTTGTCGAAGAAAATGAGGTAACAGTGACAGTGAATTTAAACCAATATGTGAACATGTTGGAGGAAATTTTTTCCACGACTTCATGAATTGAACTTAGGGGTCACTTGGTTCCAACAGGACGTAGCAACGGCTCACACTTCAAAGGCATCAATGGCTATTTTGATGGAACACTTCCCGGAGTACCTCATCTCATTAAGGGGCGATTTGGAATGGCCAACCGGCTCTCCGTATTTGACCCCTTGCGGTTTTTATGGGGTTTTTTTTTTGAAATGCCGCGGTTATGTTAACTGTCCCAGGGCCCTGCAAGATCTGAAAGCCAACAACCAAGCAGAAATTGCCGAATACCCCATGCAATAAGCAACGCCAGAAATCGGCTTATTCAGTGTATGGACCAGGGAGAGCGTCATCTACCTCATATGATTTTCAAGACTGTCTAAAACAAAACTTTAAATATCTACCTAAATTATAAATAAAATATATAAAACAAAATGGGTTTTATTACATTTCGATATCAGGAAGTTATGTTCCCCACTGTGTATATCAACAACTTGGAATGATGTGTAAAGTTAACGATAGTCGAAATTGGATCAAAGGCACCTGGTTTAGTGGAACCATTATGGTTCATTGGAACTTTCAATTCTAAAATTTTGCATGTACTATATCAAACAACTTGATTGGTTAGTTGATTTGTTTTGTTTGGTATTAACGTCCTTTTCAACTGCTATGGTCATTTCCAACATGTATTTTTTCAATATAAATTCTGAGCTTTTTACATATATTCTTTTTCTGAATATTTACACACAGAAATTGCAATATTTCATAAAAAAATAGCCCGAGCAACGCCGGGTAAACTGCTAGTTTCATATAAAATTTGTTCAAAAACGTATTTTAAAAAATTAAATTAAATTGGTAAAGGAGCAGGCTTTGAAATTGACTGCTTGATTTTTATACACTCTAAACTTGTGTATATACATAATCTACATCAATAATCTCCATATCGAACTTTAAATGATTATATTTCGTCAATTAATGCCCATTAGCATGAGTTACTAAGCCATATAATTGTGGGAGGGGTGAGTAACAACTTATTTAAATTTCAGTTAAATCCAAGCTTAACAGACCTGGTCCTCCCCTTGTCAGATTTTTTAAAGCCGTAGTTTGAAAATTAACATCCCAAAGTTTTTAACTATAATTAATCTAACAGGTCTCGAACTGTGGACAGAGTTGAAATGTCAGAGCGTTCCAAGCAAGTGTTCCTGACCAGTGACTAGAATATTGGCATTAGTCAACTGAAACGGAGGGAGGGGGGGGGAGGGAATAGGACAGGTAATGTTATTATTATTTGAACACAACCGTTACCACCATATTTTTACAGGAGAAAGCCAGTTCATCTGAAGATAGCTTGGTTCTTGTTGTCTACTGTCACGACAGTAGTTTTCCAACTCTTTGGAACCATTCATTCACTTAACGCCGGAGCGTCACAGAAGACGGTAACGTGGGTGCCATCAAAATAGGGACGGAAGATTTCGATGGCATGCAACACGACCAGGCACTGTCATTCAATAACTGAGTATTCCCATTCTGCGTCAGACAGTAGAGAATCAAGAACGACTACAGTAAGCAACGATGCGGCGATACCTCCGATGACTAGTGCTAATATCCCGCCGACAGCGCGCTTGCTGGCGTCGGTATGTATTTCCAATGGTAAATCAAAGTTGGGTTGTATCAAAATCGCTGGTGACGTGGGGATTTTTTTTCTTTCTTCGAATGATGCTTGTTCCTCTGGCGTCCATTCCCATGGTATGCCTTGATGTGTCAAACGCCTCAATGGATGGCTCAATTTACGAAGGTTAGGTATGAAGGCCTTGGAAAATTGAACCATCCCAATGAAACGCTTAATTTGTTTCGGTTTGGTAGGAGCCGGGAAATCAATCTTAGGCTGAACATTTTTTAGCGAAGGTGAGAGTCCTTTTTCGTTCACCTGATATACCAAAAACGAGACTTCTGTTGCAGAAGCGTCGATTTTGAGAAATTAATCTTCATGTTGAATTTTTGTAGTCGTGCGAAAACTAGTCCTTGTATTTGGTTGTGTGTGTAGAGGTCTGGAGTTGCCATTAATGTCGTCCATATAGTGGAAACTCCAGGGCTATGTTGAAATATCAAGGACCCGGTCAAAAAAAGATTGAAAAAACTTCGGCACCGTTTTTCACCCCAAACGGGACGACATTAAAGGCGTAGTTGCCCAAGCCCGGGTACCATGAAAGAAGTTTTCTCTCTGGAAGCCTGGTCAAGCTCGATCTACCAGTACGCTGTCCTTAAGTGCAAGACTGAAAAGACACGCGCCTGGTGAAGTTTGTGCAAGATTTGTTCGATCGGAATAAAAAATAAGGCAACGGCTTCGTGATCTGCTTTAGCCGTCTAGCGTCCAACACAAGGCAGTAGCCTGCCCATCTTTCTTTTCCATCAAGAAATAAGGCAGAGCCCAAGCATTTTCTATTCTACAAACCACACATTGGGCTTCCATTTCAGTTATTATATCTCGTAAAATTCGCTGCTCTCTAGTGGGTGACTGGGGATATGGCCTGACTTGTACTGGTGGATTTTGGCTGGTATCAATATTGTGCTGGTAATCTGGGGATCTTGCAGAGATGCTACCCATTTGGGCGGACGTCTGGTCTATCAAATCTTTTATTTACTCTCGAAACTGCGGGCCCTATCTCCAACATCATCTTCGGGAATAAAAGCGACGCCGTCCTCTTCTAAAGCAATCTTGGCTTTCCACAACTGTAAAATATCCATCCCTTTTATAGCTTCGCACGGCAACGCCTTCATTATCCACAACCGCGCCTTCCTCGGAACACAGTCTTTACCGTCTACTTTGGTGACTTATAACTTCTATATATTTGTTCAGAGTCGCAGATTCTCTATTTGCCATTTTAATTTTTTTTGAGTGTCTTTAAAGACATCAGTCGTATTTAATTTCTGTAGATAGTCACATGAGATTAATGTTCTAGTTACTTACTTACTTTTCAAACCCGCTTATCCGTTAGGGTCGCGGGGGCAGCAGCCCTATGGAGGATCTCCAGCGATCGCGATCTTCCGCCATCAGGCGCATGTCCTCCCTGGTAATATCCAAGCGACTCGAACCCAGATTCTCCATGTAGACTAGCCACCTGGTTCTAGGCCGACCCCTTGGTCTCTTACCCACCGGCTTGGAAAATAACAACTGCCTAGGAAGACTAGTTTGCGGCATCCGTATCACGTGGCCATACCAGCGCAACTGAGATCTCTCAATGCGGAGAAGTAGCGGCTCAACACCTAAAGATTCCTTTATTGTGCTGCTGTACACTCTATCTAGTAGGGTAACACCTGCCACACCTCTCAGAAATCTCATTTCGGCCGCTTGTACCCGCGATCGCACTCTTTCGGTCATTACCCAAGCCTCATGACCATAGGTGAGAATGGGGACAAAGATAGATTTGAAGACGGAGAGCTTGGCTTTGTTACCCAGCTCGCGTTTCGTTACCACGGATCACCACAGTTCTAGTAATTTTGAAAAATAATTTCCTGAGTCTATGTCCTAGAAGTTATTTCTACAATAATTTTTGTCGAGCATACGCTAAACAAAAAAATATTCGTGCTTTAATAATTTAAGTTAATATCTTCCATAGATTATAATAAATTCCTTCACTCCTTGCGTTTCGCTACTTGATGATATTCAGATTTTTTAAAGCCGTAGTTAGAAAATTAACACCGCAAAGTTTTTGAATTATGCTATTAAACTGACAAGCCTCAAACTGTGGACAGAGTTGAAATGCCTGAGCCTTCCAAGCGAGTGTTCTGACCAGTGACACGAATATTGGCATTAGTCAATTATCGAGTAACGGAAGCGAAGGGGGAGGGGAGGAAAGAAGGATTAGGACAACACAATCGTTACCACCATATTTTTACAGGAGGAAGCCAATTCATCTGATGATAGCTTGGTTCTTGTTGTCTACGGTCACGCCAGTAGTTTCCCAACTCTTTGGAGCCAATCATCCACTTCAACGCCTGAGCGTCACAGAAGACGGTGAAGTGGGTGCCGTGGGGGGACGGACGATTTCGATGGCACATAACACGGCCAAGCACTCCACATTCTATAACGGAGTATTCCGATTCTGCGTCAGACAGTAACGAATCAAAAACGAGACCTCAATTTGCTATAGTAAACAACGATAGGGCGATACTCTCCGATGACTTGTGCTAACATCCCGCCGACAGCGCGCTTGCTGGCGTTGGTTTGCATTTCGAATGGTAAATCAAAGTTCGGTTGCATCAAAATCGGTCGTGGCGTAAGGATTTTTTTATTTCTTCGAACAATGCTTGTGCCTCTGGCGTCCATTCCACTAGTACCCGTTGATGTGTCAAGCGGTTTCATGGATGGTCCAAGTTACTAAGGTTAGATGTGAAGGCCTTGTAAAATGAACCACCCCAAGAAAGCGTTTAACTTGTTTTATGTTGGTAGGAGCCGGGAACTTAATCATAGGCTGAACATTTTTAGCGAAGGCGAGAGTTCTTTACCGTTCATCTGGTATCCCAAAAACGAGACCTCAGTTTGCAGAAACCTCGATTTTGAGAAATTAATCTTCAAGTTGAATTTTTGTAGTCGTGCGAAAATAATTTAAGTTAATTTCTTCTATAGATTACAATAAATTCCTTAACTCCTTGCGTTTCCCTTTCTCGAGTTGCTTTATTATTTTGACTGATTATTCTATATATATTTCTGCCCCAAAGTTTTGTCAAATTCGCTAATTACATGAAGATAGCTCAGATTTTTTAAAGCCCTAGTTAGAAAATTAACACCCCAAAGTTTTTGACAAGTCTCAAACTGTGGACAGAGTAGAAATGTCTGAGCGTTCCAAGCGGGTGTTCCTGACCAGTGACTTGAATGTTGGCAGTAGTCAACTGTCGCGTAGCGGAAGCGGAGGGAGGGGAGGAAGGAAGGAATAGGACAGGTAATGTTAGTATTAGGGCAACACAACCGCTACTACCATATTTTTACAGGAGGAAGCCAGTTCATTTGATGATAGCTTGGTTCTTGTTGTCTACGGAAACGCCAGTAGTTCACTAACTCGAACGAGTCGTTTCTCGTCTTGTAGGAGTAGTTATGTGCCCCCGAACGATTATCCTCTCTTTCGTTTCACACAGGGATCACATAACTACTCCAAAGAAGACGTAAAAATTAAGAAAATGGACAATTAGAAATTTACAGAAATGGAGAGCTTTTACCATCCATAGGGATCCAATGTGCGGTGTAAATCTCCAAGGGCGCTTAAGTGAGAAGTGCGGTTAATGAAGAAAGATCATCCATTAAAGGAAAATAACTTTCATAACAACTGGGCAGTAATCCGATTCGTGAGCATTCTTGTCCGAATTAAGCCATTGAGGTTTCAAAATGAAAATAATTTCCAAACTTTTAAAATAAACTTTTAATTTATATTGTTTTTATGAATATTCGTAATACAAACTTGGATTAAAGACCCGCCAAAATAGGGCCAACTAACATAATCTGAAGCATTGTTAAAGCCTTCCGAAAATAATCTCACTGACGAACCACTACTACTCCCAACAATTCAGGCTTTTTCAGCTCAACCAACACCTCCTAGGGTGCGTTCACTTATTCGTTCGGAGTCATGCTCCGAGTCAATGTGATCACGTGATCAGAGTACTAGCGTCATGGCTCAGAGTCAACACAACGACGTAACAATCGAAGACTTTGATCGTTATAATCATTTGCGTGCAGTATTGCCAATTTAGCCTTTTTTTCATGCGCTTGTCTTTTGTTGGACATTTTTAATAAAAATTAAACAATGCACTTCAACCAACTACCATTCATTTAAAAGTCTTCAATTCTCTTCAAAAACTCTCATCATTATTCATTGGTGAACTTGTTATTATTTATTCTTTTTATTTATTATTTTATCTTCTCCATTTATAAATGAGTATAGAATCATTCAATAATAAATAAACATATTATACTACTTCGTAAATTAATGTGTAATGCACAAAATATTGAAATGAGCTTTTAAATTGGACACATCCCTGCTAAATTAGCAACACTACTTGTGAACGATTCAAGATATTTTTTCCCTTCTTCGCAACCTCCGGAGGCATCAGAAAAGCATGAGCAGTGCCCATGGCACTTTAGGTTATGGGGAACCTTTAATATTAAGTTATTTTTTATTAACAGGAATAAACAATAACATATTTTTTATTTTTTAATATTTTTATAAAAACAAAGTTCTGGTCATAATTGTAATTTTAATTTATTATCATAGAGACTAAGGTGGCCTCATGCGTAAAGATGAACTGAGATTGAGCATATAAAAATTAATAATTATGCTGAAAAAATTGTCTTGAATCAAATTTTCGATCAATTTAAGCTAAATTTTCGTTTGTATCGTGCCAAGCCTACAACAATGGAAGGCTAACCAATCATGGTAGGCTATGATCGTGCACTTTGGAAAGACAGAGGCGGCCATGTTGATAGTTAAACAACGTATGCGCCAGCTTGAAAAAATAAAGTCTTCTCTTGTTTGTGTGGTTGCCACGGCTCCTAACAAGCGCGCTCGCAAACGATATCTCATTGTAACAAAATTAATCATCGTTGAAGTCACAACTTTGTTGGCACTCTTCATTGTTGCGTCGTCTTTCTCATTAAAATTTTTGACTCCGATGTCTCCAGCTTGAAAGCAGGAGTTAAGAGAGTTAACCCGAGTCGCACTCCAAGCGAATAAAGAAACAAACTCCGAAAGTCTCCAAGCGTACCCTGATGTTGGAGGTCAAGGGAGTTAACTCCGAGCGAAGAAAGAAACGGAGACCAAATGACTCGGAGCAAATAAAGAAACGGAATCCGAATGGCTCAGAGTCACGGGAGTCACTCGTTGTGACTCCAAGTGAATAAGTGAACGCACCCCTAGAGAGAAGGCATGCGGACCAAAGGTGTATGCATTGTTACATCATCATCAAG
Source organism: Rhysida immarginata (assembly GCA_023313115.1). Taxonomy (NCBI): domain Eukaryota; kingdom Metazoa; phylum Arthropoda; class Chilopoda; order Scolopendromorpha; family Scolopendridae; genus Rhysida; species Rhysida immarginata. Next base: position 298 of record JAHWFO010055030.1, on the reverse strand, counting down.
CGGCCAAATTTAGGGCTTATTATTGGTAGAAATACGATAACAATAGCCGCTTGATGATGATGTAACAATGTATACACCTTTTGTCCGCAGGCCTTCTCTATAGGAGGTGTTGGCTCAACCCGGCAACAATGACGGCACACCACGTTTCTGTTCCTTAACTAATTATCTAGTTAAAGATAAATGTGGCTTCATTTTTTAGCTCAATTCTTCTAATATTTTGCCAGTTTTTTTCCTAAATAAAGATTATTCAAAAATGCACTATTGACGCTCATCCTCTTTTGGTTGTTAGTCATTCACA
>JAHWFO010055028.1:14083-42464 GCA_023313115.1 Rhysida immarginata | reverse complement strand
ATTTGCACTATACGATCACAAGTTGGCCAATTATTAGAAGATTAAGAACCCGCTGTGTCTCATAAGAGAGGGAAATTAAGAGGGTGGGTTCTATTATATGAATGACAGGTTATGGGGGGGAGTAGTTGCATATCAGAGGTAAGCAAGCTTAATTCACGTCTGGATTTGAGCATTAGAATTATGCATCTTAGTCTCGAGTGCTATTGGTAGTGATTCGAGGAGCTTGCCCAGAGTAGGGACCCCGCATAAAACCGTCACAATATTATGGTAGCTGTTGGCGATGAGAAATTCGAATAAAAAGTGAATTTATTTATTGTATAATTAACTGGAAGTGTCAATGCAATGTAATTAATGTATCATACATGATAAATTCGTGTGAATATCATCAGCACAGAAGGGAACTTCGTCGAGGCAGTTTGGATTTTTATAGGCCTACATTTCTCACTCACACATCGACAAAAGAAATGAGAATAATAAAAAAAATAAAAAAAAAAAGAACAGAACATTTCTTAATGAAATATCAAGTAAACTTTATTCAGTTTAAATTCATAACTTGACTGCATAAGCTTTCTTGTAGGCTTTGATTCGAACCAGTTTGGAAGTAGGCCTATTTGAAAGTAGCGATCTTTGGGAGAAGTTATTTTCGATGTTGGTGACAAGAAATTCAAATAAAAAGGGAAATAATTTATTGAAAAATGAACTGGACACTGAATAAGCAATGTAATTAATGTATAATACATGGTAAATTCGTGTGAATGTGATCAGCACAGAAATCAACTTCGACAAATCCACTTCGTCGAGGCAATTTGGAAGTTTATAGGGAAAGCTTTCTCACTCGCACATCGACAAAAAAAACACAACAGTACATCAATTTTCTTAATAAAAAAACAAGTAATCTTTATTCAGTTTAAGATTTTTCATAACTTGACTGCATAAGCTTTCTTGTAGGCTTTGGTTCGAGGCAGTTTTGAAGTACGCCTATTTGGAAGTAGCGATATTTGGGAGGAGTTATTTTTGTATTAGATTTGGCGACGAGAAATTCGTATGAAAAGTGAATTTAATTATTGTATAATGAACTTGACACTGTATATGCTGTATAATTAATCTATAAGACACGGTAATTTCGGTGTGAATTTCATTAGGACAGTAGTTCAAAGCAGTTTGGAATCAGAGACCATCAATATTGATGGTCTGTATTTGGAAGTAGCGATCTTTGGGAGGAGTTATTTTTGTATTAAATGTTGGCGACGAGAAATTCAAATGAAAAATGAATTAATTCATTGTACGAGGTCTGTTCAAAAAATACGTAGACTGACGTCATAAAACAAAATATACTTTATTCAGAAGTTACACATCTGGGTCCCCTTCAAAGTACTCTCCTCCCCGACGCACACACTTATCCCAACGGTGTTTCCACTTTTGGAAACAGTCATGGAATGCTTCTTTTGTGATGTCCTTCAGCGCCTTCGTCGCATTTGCCTTTATGTCGGGAATCGTCTCAAATCTCCTTCCTTTCAAAGGTCTTTTGAGTTTGGGAAACAAGAAGAAGTCACAAGGAGCGAGGTCAGGTGAATAGGGTGGGTGAGGAAGAACAGTGATCGAGTGTTAGCCCAAAAACTCTCGAGTTCTGAGGGCTGAATGGGCTGGAGCGTTGTCGTGATGAAACAACCAGTCACCTCTCGTCCACATTTCTGGCCCTTTCCACTCGGCCAGTGGCAGTTTTTCCGAGTTTAACACAAAATTTCACAGCAACTCTTTGCTCGTTCAAGTCACTCATTCTAAAAATCCGCCAAACGAAAAAAAACACACTTCACAAACAACCGCGTAGCTAATCAACCAATACTGATATTTGCAATCAAAAAACTGCCTTGTAATCAGCGGATCTGTCAGAAGATGGCGACACCAAGCGATTTTGATTGGGACCAACAGGGCCCGTGCAATTCAAACAGTCTACGTATTTTTTGAACAGACCTCGTATAATGAACTGGACACTGTATATGCAATATAATTAATGTATATTATACGGTAATTTCATCAGGACAAAATCCCCTCCGGACAAAACCTCTTCCAGCAGCATTTGTCGTTGGAGGGCTGATATTTATCCTCTTGTATAATACGACCCAGCAAATTTAGGTGCTTTTTTAGGCCAAAAAAATTCTCATTATAGTAGAGGATTTATGGTAATTTTCTAATGGGAGCTGCACTTAAGTCAACAAAGAGCCACATTTTCGAAGAAACTCTACATTTGCCCACATCTGTTATATACCATATAACATATAGCAGACACATGTAGTTTGTAAATTATATTTCCAAAATCACCAACTGTAATGTTTCCAAAACTAAGTACTTCAATTATTCTAGGGATATCTTTGACAATCCTCATTCTAACAGAAGAAAACTTAAGGAACTTTTTTTTTAAAGTTATTAAACCTACTTATAAGAAGGGTGCATATGCATGCTCAGGATGCTAAATAGGATATTTGCATACTTTAGTAATTTCAGAAAACATCAATTTGCCAAAGTAGAACAACATTTTGATAGATCATTTAAATTACTAAATACAGAAGTACAAATATTACACAGCTGGTTGTTAAATCTTATAAATATAGTAGACTTTTAGCAAAATGAAGTATTATAATATATTATTGAGAATACCACAATTCACTTATATTTTTTTTTCAAAACTTTTTAAGGATGAAATAAGTTCATCAAAATCATAAAATACTTCTTAGGGTAAAATTTAATTTTCTTAAGAAAACTTGAAACAACACATATATATATTAACTTTAAAATATCAGCATTTCACAGTATTACATAATTCAATATTTACAGGAGATCCTATCTTAAACTTTATCTGACATATGAAATACTTGATTTAGCATTCAGGTAGCAATTCCATCCTCTGAAAATTGAAAATGCCTTTTTGTCAATTAAATATGAAACAGTTGAAAGTACAACAGTGGCTTGGGGAAGAATGATGGATGTATTTCTCTCTTTTCCTGTCAACAACTAGTTGAGGAGGGGGGTGTATATATTCTGGTAGTTGAGTATAATTTTTAAAGAAAATTAGCCGAAAGTGTCAGGCCTAGGGTATAGATGGTATGCATTGTGACATCCGTCAATTACAACGTGTTGTAACTTGTGCACCTACCCCCCCTTCCCACGTGCTTCGTAGATCGACGCCCATCGACGAGGATGAGAGGCCCCAAGTCACCAGCAAGCGTTCCGGAAGGATTGTGACTGTTTCAGACACGGCCCACCAGGGGGCGAAGGAAGCTGAACGGCAGGCAGCCAATCAGGAGGGTGGCTTTGCGCATAGGATTGTGGGTAATGCTAGGCGGATATATAAGGCGGGTATTTCGAATGAAAGGCATCGTGGATCGAGCCTTCATTACAGAACGTATGCCGAATGTGTCTCTGCAAGTCTACACGCCTAGATCGTCGTAATCGTAAGTACCCTGTCTTTATGTATCCCCTAGCAGCCTTACTATGCGGCATTAAGCCTAACAAAATCCGTGACTTACTTGGACTGCCATATTAGCTTGACTCTTTTATTATTGGGAGCTTTTTACCTTCCACTTTATTGGGAAGACGTTTATTATGTTTATCTTTTCTTTATATTGTTAAACATCGATTAATTTTCTCTGGGTATCGATTATGCTATGGATTGTATATTTTTTTGATTAAACCGCTATTTGTTTATTTAAGCCACTGTTGACCCTTATCTTTATTTTATAAACAATTATTTTAATATACACACTTATTAAAATATCACAATGGCGCCCGAACTAAATATGTCTAGTGGCGGTGGCGGTGAAACTCAGTCAGTCGTTAAAAGTGATTCTCTTTTGGGCTTTACTAATCTTATCCCTACTTTTACCGCAGACGAAGGTTCTATCTCCGCAAAAGCGTTTTTTGACGCCAAGGATGCAATCGCACAATTAGCAGGGTGGTCGGAATCCGTCATTTTAGGTGTTGTCCAGTCCAAGATAAAAAGTAAGGCCGCAGCTGGTTATAACGAACATATACTGCCTGATTCTAACAGTTATGATGAGGTGAAACGATTACTATTAGAGTTATTTCATAAAGATGATGACTTAGAATATGCAGAACTTAATTTCTATCAGGCTAAACAAAGGGTCGGAGAAAATGTCCGGCAATATGCCAACAGGCTGCGTCTCCTGTTCCGTCATATGGCGAAGGCGGATGTCACTTTCGATAATCGTAAGGATCACACGCTTCTCCGGAAACTGAAAAAGACAGTACGTCCAGAGCTTAGGATGATTTTCATGATGAAAGAGCCAGATTCATTCGATAATGCTGTAAAGTTAGCAGCCGAAGCAGAAAGTTTAGGTGTATCTAAACAGGCGCAGGCATGCAGTAACAATGCCGAGGCCATTCGAGCTGATGTCCAGTCAGAATTTAAGCAAATGTCTGCAGATCTCACATCCTTGATGGAGGCACGCATGACCGATTATCGAGACCAGCTGGCTGCGCAATCGGTGAAGATGGAAGTCATGCAGAAGCAGATCGCAGCGCTAGAGAGAAGAAGGGGACCACCGCGCAAAGCCGTTGGGCCTGCAAAGGGTAAGGACTGCTGGAAATGCAACAGTCAAAATCATTTGTCCCGAGATTGTCCTTTAAACTAGAAAGGACCGAGCAGGCAGCCACAACTCGGTCCACATACACAATCTCTAACGAAGTCTTGGCTAGACGTGGGAACAATGACCTTTTCTACTTAGATATTAAAATAGGGGAAATGGCTATCTCCATGATTATTGATACTGGGAGCGAGATTTGTCTCATCCATAATGAAGTTGTCCGGCAGTTAGGTGACAAAGTAACCATCACCCCTGAAAATGTAATTTTATCAGGTATTAATAATTCTAGCTCTATCAACCAAGTAATTACAGCTGATGTGTATATAGGGAAATCTCACTTCAGAAACTGACGTTTCCTAGTCCATGACTTTAAGGACCGGAAATATAAGGGCATCATTGGAAATGATTTCATTACCAAAGCTGAATTTAAGTTTAGAGACGCGAAAACTGAAGAGATTGTTCTCGCCCAAAATACGGTAATTGATCGTATTGAAAAAGGGGATCTTGATAGAGAAATTCAAATACAGCTAAGCGAATTGCTTGAGAAGTATACGGGAAAGTTTGCTGAGGAGATAGAGATGTTATCTGGGGTAAATAATGTCGTGGTAAAATTCGACATCGATCAATCCAATCCGATATTTGTCCGGCAATATCCCATTCCCAAAATCCATCTCGACGCGCTGAAAACCAAATTAGACTCATATTTGCAAGCAGGAATTATCGAACCCAGTCGATCTCGCTGGAACTCCCCTGTTCATATCGTCCGAAAAACCAACGGTGACATACGAATCACACTCGACCTACGTAAAGTAAACAATGTCACTACTGCCCTAGATTATCCTATGCCCAGAATTCATGACATTTTAAACAATTTACACGAGTTTAATTTCTTTAGCGTACTTGACCTTAATTCTAGATATTATCAGCTGCCTATAGCCCCTGAACTTCGGAAATGCTTTGCATTTCAGACACCCTGGGGCAAGTATCAGTTGACCCGTATGCCTCAGGGTGCAAAAAACTCAGCACATATGTTCCAGTCATATATGACGGATCTTCTTTACGAAAAACTCTATCAAAGCGTGCATGTATTCCAGGACGATGTGCTTGTCTTTACTAAGACTGCTGAGGAGCATCTAGAGATCCTAAAGTGGATACGGGAGATTTTTAAGTCGCACAATGTCATCATGAAGCCATCAAAGTGCAAGATAATGATGACTAAGGTCCTTTATCTCGGCCACGTTATATCACGAGAAGGCCTGACCCCTGACCCCGGGAATGTCAGTGCCATTGCTGAACTTGAAACCCCGAGAACGGTAAAACAGGTACGTTCTTTCATTGGCACGGCCAACTTTTACAGGCCATTCATCCAGAACATGTCATAAATAATAACCCCCCTAACTAACCTAACTAAGAAAGGTGCCAGATTCGTGTGGTCTAGTGAGTGCCAGGAAGCATTCGAATCCTTAAAATCAGCCATCATGAACCCTCCCGTTCTCACCCCGCCAGACTACACTAAGCACTTCCTGCTTTACACAGATGCGTCGGCAGAGGCCATTGGTGCCGTCCTTCAACAGAAGACCGACCAGGGCATTCGACCTATAGCGTTCTTCAGCACCAAACTAAATAAGGCCCAAGTAAATTACTCTGTAATTGAAAAGGAATTACTGGCTATCGTGCAGGCTCTCAGGCAATTTAGACCCATGGTGTTGGGTTTTCCGATTCACCTACTCTCCGATCACAAGCCTCTCTCTTTCCTAGCGAACATTGGGGCCATGAATCAGTGCCTTTTACACTGGTCGTTGGAGATCCAGGAGCTCGATCTCCAGATCTCACATATCAAAGGGGAAAGGAATGTCATTGCCGACTTCCTCTCCCGCCCTCCTGTGAGGGAGTGTAATGGGATCGTTAAGGTAGTCAATGATAATTGGGTAGAAGACATAAGATCCTCCCAAATTACCGATCCCATGTTTAATGAAATTCATAATTCACTTGTGACATATGGGGATTGATGCGCGTTTCATGGAGTCAAATTTTCCCTTAATTTGGTGGTGTTATTCTCTATATCCGAAAACAACCGCCCTGCCATGTCGCGCACTACCCTATGCATGTCATTACTCCTTCTAAAAAGAAAATTAACGCTAAAGCCTAACCGATCGTATAGTGATAAATTCGTTTAGTAATATCTTACTACAGGTAACCTACCTTGTGGCCGAAAATTTAACAAACCCTTAACCCACCACTCAAAAGGCTAACCCCCCCCCCATTTGAATGGCGTTAAATCCAAAGATAACCCGAATAAACCCATTATGCGGAATTGATTAAATGGCAGCATGGAAAATTACGTTAAATTCTAAAGAGCAACTTTATTTAGAGATAACAAAATTAAAATAAAGGAAAACAAAATGCATACATAAGCAAATAATAAGTAAAGAGAAGAAATGAGTGGTATAATAAATCTGTAACCAGCACAACAAAACTATATTCATTTGTTACATTTTTAAGAAATTAAAGCATAATTTAGGAAACAAATTAAAATCCCTACCCCTTTAGATTGATACCCGGTTATGCATAACCCCAATTCACTTTGTTGAGAATAAAAAGTTATTTTGTCCTACACATACACTGTAGTCGTACCAGAGTTCCGTTCACCCCTCGTTGGGCCGTCGACGCGGTCTATGTTCTCCACCGCTGCCGCCGTTGTCCGCTCCACGTTGCTTGGCTCACCTGGCTACCAACTCGCTACGCCGCTATACCGCCATGGCGTGCCTACGAATCCCATCGCCAGCGCGGCCTCCCTCCGATTCACTTCTAGCTAGTGGACAGTCGGTGGTTCCCACTTACGGCCTCGGGAGCTGCAGATGCCATCTCCGCCGTCGCTCGGTGCCTCACGGACTCTGCTGCCTCATGGTCGCTCTGTTCTCCGCACGTAGTCGTCGCACGCCTTCCGTCGACATCGCACCTGTCCAGCCTCCACGCCGAGGCGAGCCGAGACTCGGCTGCCCGACGCGGAGCCGAACGCTAACACGCTACCTCGTGCTACGGAGCCACCATGGCCTCCAACGTTCGTTCGGTTCCGAGACTTCTTGTCACCAGCACTGTCGATTCTCCCTCTGTATCCATATCTCTTTCTTCACAAAAACGTTTTTGCAACCGTCCCGCAGAAAGAATAAAAAAATACAAAGAAAAAATAACTTAGCCAATCGGCATTTCGTGCACTCGCTCCCACACCCGTTTCCCTAATCCGATGACTAATCGACTACCCCCCTTCTTATCAGTAAAATATTTCCCGCCAAAACCAACGAAGACAAAGGGCTAGGAACGAGGCCTAAAATACCGACCGACTAACGTAGAATTCCACTACATTAAATCCAACAGAATAAATAACACTGATAATAAAATATCCATTGCAAAATGAAAACATATTTTTAGTTGTAGGAAAATAATCCTCCATGCCGCCTATTTAATAATTATGAAAACAACACATGTTTGGATAAATTATACTAACATGTAGTGGCATATAATATGTCACACACTAACTAAGAATAACCAAACACCCAAAAAATTTAGGGAATATGGTGAATTTAAGTTAAAGAATGGTGTTCTGAAATATTTCCCCAAGAGACAGTCTAAGAGAGAGAGGGAAAGAGATCGGGGTATGGGCAAAGTGTGCGTCGGTGAAGACATGAAAATTCGTGTCATTGAAATGGCCCATAACAATAAATTAGCAGGTCATAAAGGCATAACTAAAACCATAAACGAACTTAAAAGACACTACTTTTGGCCATCGCTAGGAAAGGATGTCGACACGTACATTCATGCATGACAGACATGTCAGAAATGTAAACTAAAAAAAGGACCGGCTCCTTTTCAACAAGGAATAAGGGCCGAGTGCCCTTTCGACAAAGTGGCGGTTGATATCATCGGTCCCATGTCAGAAACAGGAAATGGTAACAAATACATATTAGTATGCATCGACGTAATGTCACGTTATCCTGAGGCATTTCCCCTAAAAGACCAGAAGGCCATTACAGTTGCCAGGGCTTTCGTTGAAGGAATTATCTGCCACTACAGTGTCCCTAAAGAATTGATATCTGATAGGGAAGCCAACTTCACGTCTGAAGTAATGAAAAATGTGTAAGAGGATCTTGGCATCAATCACACATGCACCACTTCATATCGTCCGAACTCTAATGGTCTCGTCGAAAGAGCTAACCAAAGCATTCTTGAAACGCTAAGGCGCTTATGCGACGGGAAACCCCATGTATGGGACGAATTTATTAATGCAGCCTTCTTCAGTATTAGGACCGCAGACAATGAGAATACGAGGGATGCTCCGTCCTACCTGCTATACAGCTTTGATCCTCGTACACCATGGGAAGGGGGTATTAAGGAAGAGACAAACATTGACCCTACCAAATACAAATCCGAACTATCGAATAGACTGAGATTCGCTCGCAACCTCGCTAATCAAGAGAGCAACACAAGGAGAGACTTGAAAATTGGGAAGCGTAATCAGGGGCGGCACCTAAAGGAATTTCAAGTGGGAGATAAGGTTCTTCTTTTAATTAAAAGCAGAGGAAAAAATAAACTGGGACATCAATATCGGGGGCCATACCGCATAACTTGAAAACTGAGTCATGTTAACTATGAAATCCAAGGGTCCGGCCTACGTGAAAAACAGGTTGTACATGTTGATAGACTTAAGGCTGTGTGGGGGAACATGAGATCTAGGGGAACTCATTACATATCGAGGACACCACCTAGACCAGAACGAAATGAGGAAGACGATCCCGAAGCAGACGAAGCAGATGAAGCTAACGAACACTTCATCCTTCTCCTGACTGGGGCACGAGGAGAACCCCAAGTGGGCACGGAAGAACAGACCGAACCTGCGACCCCACCAATTGTTGACAACCATGTCGGAGGCCAGAACCGGTACAACCTTCGCCGCAAAGCCAGAGTTGATTACCAGCAGCTCCATAGAGGCCACGCCATGACGAATCAAACTGAGAGCGTCCAAGGAGTCGCACTGAGTGCTCAAGACATCATCATGGAAGGGGGAAGTTGTGACATCCGTCAATTACAATGTGTTGTAACTTGTGCACCTACCCTCCCTTCCCACGTGCTTCGTAGATCGATGCCCATTGACGAGGATGAGAGGCCCCAAGTCACCAGCAAGCGTTCCGGAAGGATTGTGACTGTTTCAGACACGGCCCACCAGGGGGCGAAGGAAGCTAAACGGCAGGCAGCCAATCAGGAGAATGGCTTCGCGCATAGGATTGTGGGTAATGCTAGGCGGATATATAAGGCGGGTATTTCTAATGAAAGGCATCCTGGATCGAGCCTTCATTACAGAATGTATGCCGAATGTGTCTCTGCAAGTCTACATGCCTAGATCGTCGTAATCGTAAGTACCCTGTCTTTATGTATCCCCTAGCAGCCTTACTATGCGGCATTAAGCCTAACGAAATCCGTGACTTACTTGGACTGCCATATTAGCTTGACTCTTTTATTATTGGGAGCTTTTTACCTTCCACTTTATTGGGAAGACGTTTATTATGTTTATCTTTTCTTTATATTGTTAAACATCGATTAATTTTCTCTGGGTATCGATTATGCTATGGAATGTATATTTTTTTGATTAAACCGCTATTTGTTTATTTAAGCCACTGTTGACCCTTATCTTTATTTTATAAACAATTATTTTAATATACACAGTTATTAAAATATCACAGCATGATGACGTCACGCAACAAATGAACTCGTTTTGCCGCCATGATTGAGACCAAGTTGAGACCTTCGAGCATAGAAATAGAAGGACTATGCTCGAAGATTGAGACCAAACAAATGAAAAATTTAAAAAAAAAATCAGCATACATTTTTTACTTTAAAAAGTGCATTGCAAAGGAAAAAATAATTTTCCGTGCCTCTCATTAAAATAAGAATTCATAATTATAAAAAGGCAAAAGTATGGCGGAGCGTAATTTTTTCATTTAAAATTTTAATAATAAACGCCCGCTGCCTTTTTTTAATTTGATGAATTCCTATTTTAATGAGAGGTATTAAAAATAATTTTTAAGTTTTCATTGCACTTTTTAAAGTTTATGCTTAAATTTTTTTTTATTTTTTTTTATTTTTTATATTATTCTTTTCAGTCATGGATTTCCAATTAATTTTAACCCATGCTTTTGCTATAACTATGTAAAAATGAAGAAAACTGAATACTACAGGTGACTCATTCCCTACCCCCAGCATGAAAAATTAAATAAAAATCACCTGCAATCCTTTCTAAGAATTCAAATTTTGAAAAATTTTTATACACTCACTGGAAATGAATCAATGTGCCATATTTGAATAATTAATTTTTTACTAATTATTTTTGAAACAATAAAAGTTTTTTTTTATCCATCTCAGAAAACCCTACAAATTTAAAAACTAAAAATAATGCATAAAAAAATTTAAAAACTAAGAGCATATGAAAAATATGCAAGAAATAATAATAATTAATTAATTCTGAAACAAAATTTGAAAATTTAAAATAGAAAAATTAAGAAAAGAAAAACAAAATTAAAAAAAAAATCGGATGATACAGTAGAAGGAGAAAATAAAAGTTTACAATTAAAATAATTCTTTTTAAAAAATTTAAAAAGTAGAAAAAAAGAGCTAATATTAATTAAAATCTGTTAATTGAGCCTCTACTGTGTTTTTATAAAAAAATTGGTTTTGTATGTACCCTCTCTGCATGTTAAATTAACCAAAAACACAACTACTGTATAAGAAATAAAGCTATGGCGGATGGGCGGAGTTTTGAGCAAAGTACGTCATGCGTGACGTCACATGCATACCATCTATACATATTACTTTACAGTTTTCTCCCAATGTTTAACTTATTGTATGCAATTGTATTTTCGTTTTTTCAAAAGAATATTATATTATCTTATTATCTAAGATGACAAACAAATACAGTAGTATTGAAAATAAATATTAAATCTTCTAGTAACATGAACTTATTTTATTAATTTTATTTAAGTAAATTTTCATTATTATTAATATAAAGAAATAAACATAGATTACAGATTAACAGTCTCTTAATTTATCACTTAGCTATCATCACTTAGGTAGAAGCATAAGAGAAACTAATTTTGACATTTAAGCATACGAGAAACAAGTCCCTCCCCCCTTCCATTTCATCCATTCCTGGGCCCACGTTTCACATTAAACGTGTTTATCCAAAACCAATGATCATACATAGTGATTTAGTTGTTCTGTAATGCCAATAACCCGTCCTATTTTTGTTAGGATCCATTTTCTCGACAGTCTGGTTGAGGTAGAAACTTGTCTCCCAGGAACATACACACAAGAGAGAGTGGAGAGAGAAATGGCACCTGCTTCTTATGGAGAGAATCTATTTCCAAGAACTTGTATCAATTAACGAAACATCAGGATGCATAAAATCAAATAAAAGTCTTATGTACGTATAGTATGTATTTTAGACAACTATTTAATACACGTTTTCTTTAAACAGTCTTCCAAAATTTCAATTTCATCGATGCGTAGCGACGACCAGTTCAGCGGGCATCCATTTTAAGGTACCAGAGAAAGCGGAAGTTGAGATAGGTGCAGACATGTGCATTAACGATCAGTAATAACGATAATTATGTATGAAATTGATAAATAAAACGATTTTGCACTTTCAAATAACGTTTACATTTTCATTTAAAAATAAAGAAAATTTTCCTTGGAATGTTTATATTGAGTGACAAAAAACACTTTTGGTGCTGTGTTTTCGTTTAAGAGAAATAAATTCTTTTCGATGCGAGAGTTGAAGTTTTCACCATAGACGTAAGGTTAAAAGCTAAAAATATACAAAAAAATTGCAGACACCTGCTAAAAAGTCAAGTTTTAATCGTACAGGCATGAAAAACGCACCAATCGAAAGAAAAAGCTCAAATGCAGATATGTTTTTTTCTTGTGTGCTGATATCTATTAGAATATTTTTGTGAGAGCCGCTTAAATTCATGATCCTATGTTAAAGGATAGGGCATTTACACTAGGCTATCGCAGAGGCCGACTTCCTAGATTCCTGGGTATGATAATTTTCTCATAGACAGCTCACCATTTTTGACCATACTCTGAACCTCATCATTCATCACCTCTGTCATCATGTTTTGATTTACCTGAGTTTAATTCTAAATTTATGTATTTCTTCTCCTGTAATGATAACTTTGTATTACTATTGAACATCTGAATAATTTTAAAGATAAAAATAAATAATTTTTATATCACTTATATAGGGATGTGCAAAAAAGATGATAAAAATTTTATCTACAATTGTAAGATGTTAGATTTGATTGTTTTTTCACCTAACCAATAATGAATGAAATCTAAACTATAATTAGGAATTGTCTTTGATGATTTTTATCTTGAAAAAAAACCCACTTCTTTCATTTTCATTGAAAACAAATTTCCATTACACAAAATAAAATTACACAAAAGTGCAAAGTAGAACAAAACACGATAAAAATGAAATACTAAAAAATAGACAAATCATTTTAGTAAATTAGAGAAAATCATTTTAGTAAATTAGAGAAATTCATTTTAGTAAAATTAGTTTATTAAATTACGTAATCTTGTAAATTCGTCATTGAATGATTTTTTTCCTCTTTTTTCTTATTCTTGAAAGTTTCAATTAAAAAAATCAAGCTAGCCAGATTACGCTATGATTAAATATGGCAGAAACTGATTAATACTAGTAATATTAAATAGCAAAACACATATTTTCTAGCATTAGCAGTGGTTTACACTAGAGATGCAAGAGATTACATGTTTTAAACACCGATGTTATTGTTACAATGTATCTGTTTTCCTTCCGATGTTATCGAAGATTTTATTCCGACTTCACTGAGTCCAACAGTAGCAATTGAAATTATCGCTCTTGCAATTGAAACTCTGATTGGTCCAACGAGATAGAATACATAGAGTGCTCTTCGCGGCGTCTAGCAACAAACTCGATCTGCATGTTGTCTTTAGTATAGCAAAGTCAGTTATGTGTTGGAGCCACAGAGTAAAGAAATAAGTGTTATTTCTTTACTCTGTGGTTGGAGCAGATAGCTTTACCTGGTTATCTAGTGACATAAAGTCGTGTTTTTTTGGTTTTTTTTAGTTTTGTAATGCTTTTTTTTCTTTTTTTATTTTGTAATAGAACGTGAATATGCCTGCAGTATGTTTAGTGTACAACTGTATTAATCAAAGCGATAAAACAACGTTTATTTCTTATTACAAATAAATTATATTAATGTAGGTCTTCATTTCTTTCGTATGTAGGCTTCGCCTATTATGGAAATTTAAATTTGCTAAAATAAACCGTAGGCTGTGGCCTAGCAAGGGTAAATGACACCCGGGGGAACACATTATCTAGCTTTACACTGCTGGATTTTATAAAAATGAAATTTTGGCTAACTTTTTCAATTAAAGAAAGGTTTCTTAAAAGCCTATTCACATGTTCTGAACAAATAAAAAACAGAACATGAAATTCATCAGTGCCATTGAAGTAAAATCATGTTCTATAATTTTATTTGCGATAAAAAAATGAAGCAAATTTATTTTGCGATAAAAAACAGACATCTGTTTCAAAAAACGAATAAAATTAAAGGAAAAATATTATTAAGTCATATTGCGATGATGTTTTCAACGCTAGTTATCCACAACACACCGCTTCTGACATCATAGGAGAGTGCATACGAGTCCCAATGAACTCTAGCATTGTAAAGGTAGGTAATATGCGCCCGGAGGGGGGAGAGTGATCATTTTTTCACCCCGTCTTCTCGTATATGGTCTTCGCAGCATCTATCCACCCCTCTCGCTAGCCAGTATTTTTACCCATAGAATGAATCACTTATGTAAATCAATATCTTTTAAAAATTATCAGGCAAATGTGCAGGGTGATTATAATTAAAGTTACGATTTCAAAACTCGATAATTTGAGAACTACTCGTCAGAATGACCTGATATTTTAGCAGAACAATCGTGAGGCAATGGAATTTTGTTTGCGAAGGGAAAAAAATACTTTCAAAATCTGCCGATAGATGGCGCTGGCAGGGTAATGTCAGGGGGAAAACCAAAAATGTATTCGTGATACACAGGAATGTTGTTAGCCAAAAGGAAACAATAGAGTCCAGGGGTTTATAAAAAATTTATTGGACCTGATTTTATGGATTTTAATCTCCGAAACTTCCTAATAGCTGCTAGTGCACACTCATCGTTCTTATAAAAATGCTTCAAGAGCAGAGCGCAATACTTCATAGTCAGAGTCATGATGAAGCATTCAAGCAAAGAGCTGGTGCTCTGCATTTTTATGGCAGCTATGTCTGCGGTGCACATGTCACATTTTAGTAATTTGCATATCTCCAGACAATGTGAGCCCTGCCAGCACCATCTATCGACAGATTTTGGAACTATTTTTTTTCCTTCGCCAAATAAAATTCCATTGCGTCACGACTGTGCTGCTAAAATATCAGGTCATTCTGACAAGTAGTTTTCAAATATCGAGTTTTGAAATCGTAACTTTAATTATAATCATCCTGTATATAAATCTAGTTATATTCAAGGGTCAATATAAGCTGATATACTATTAAAAAAACCACCTGTTAAAATATGAAATGTTAATTGTACATTTAAAAAATAATTGTCACATATAATCCTTAAAAATAAAATAAACAATAGAGGTTCCTTTAATTTAGTGTTCCTTGAGTCAAATTTCTGCAGCAGACTAAAATTTTCACACTTTTTAGAATTTTGTTATTACCACAAACAAAACAAAACTTATTATAATTTCTAATAAAAAGAAAATTAAATCTCCTAAAAGGCTTTAATTTGATTTTCTGTCCATGAAAATATTTTGCGGCACACCCGAGGTTTGAAAATAGCTGTTTTAGCCATGGGCTCCTCTACTATGCCCATAGGAGGCCATGTCATTATACTAAAGAAAAAAATGGTTGACGGCTTTTCAATTGGTTTCAAATAGGGCGGCTGTTCAGCCACTCTATGTATTCTATCTCGTTGGATTGGTCGGAGGAATTCGAAAATTAGCTGACAGTGTAACTAGCGCGTGTTTGGAGGAACCATAGAGATAGATAGATTTTACCAGAGATCCTTAATCTAACGAGATGCGACAACAAGCAAAATTCCCATAGCAAACTTGATATGGCAAAAATACCCATGGCGCCATCTCATAACAAACGCTCAAATGGCAAGTGCTGTCATCTTGTAACTAACCATGGCCGAATAACAATACTTCTTGCATTAATTAAATAGAAATGAACTCTTTTTGATTTCTTTCTTAATGTCCTTAATTTTTGATTTATAATTTAAATAATTTTCCGTATGTAAGGGACATGTCCTATTTTAAACATCGAAATATTTAAAATTTCTGCCTTGTTGCCGTTATTGTCTGCTTTCAGTGTTCTGAATACGTTTTGATTACGTCAGATATCATCAAGACCTACGGCGCCATCTGGCAACACCCTCACAACTAACCTGCACAGAAGTAAGCTGCGCGAACCCTTTCGCATATACGGATTGTCACATCACGTTAGATTAAGGATCTCTGGATTATACCCTCGGAGGAAGGAAGAAATTTCTTCCTTCCTCCGAGATTATACCTTTCTTATCATCTTTGGATTATACCCAATGGAGTATGTTTGTGCATTTCCTTTGGGTGCAACTGAAACTTGATAGCACTGATCAAAGCAGGCAGGCCCATTGATGAAGAAGACATGTCTTCTTCATCCATGTGCAGGCCAGCCAACATCACCATGGAGACTTTGTATCAGGAGCATAACTAGGGTTCGCGCAGGTTCCGTATAGGCCAGGGTGATTCTAAAAGGTCATGCCAAAATAAAAAGGCAGGTAGAGGGTGATATTCTGAGCAAAAAAGTCTAGTCACGTTTTTTGATCTGAGGCTCCATTAAAAAGTTTATAGAGCTTTAAAGTTTCTTGACATCACTTCCGAAAATCTATCTTGGTATTCCTTACTGATATCAAACTTTAAAGCGCTATAACTTTTTAATAGATCTCAGATCGAAAAACGCGACTAGACTTTTTTGCTCAGAATTTCACCCTCTACCTGTCTTTTCATTTTGGCACGACCTTTTAGAATCACCCTGTATACCATGACCTATTTTATTATTACATTTCATTGTTTAGCAGTGACGAATTCTTGTTCTTTACATTGTTTTGCGCGTGCCTCGTAATCAGAGCTGCCGTTTTTAGGGTAATTACCCTATTTTAGGGTAATTTTAATAAAAAAGGGTAAAATTTAGGGTATCGTTTTTTTTGGGGGTAATTTTAAGGAATTTTAGTTTTTTTTCTAGGCACATGCTGGATCCGAGCGGATCAGAGATCCCAGAGAACTGCGCTTAGAAGCAGCAGCAGTCAGCACTCAGCAGAAACTACAGCTCATCCAGCGAGAGTTGAAGTAGGCATGGGTTAGTGTTGATATCGAATTGAGGCAGCCTTAGAGGTGAGTGACTGTTGTAAAACCATCATCGAAGGAACCATTGATGGTTCTAATCATCATCGATGGTTTTTGAAAACAATTGATTGTTCTGTATAGAATTTTATACCTTCTTTCTGCCTTACCCTTTCTCAAAAATTAATTATGGCAAAAAAATAAAAAGGTATCCAGAGTAATACGGTAAATGATTTCTGTTTTTATTTTCATTGAATTAAAAATAAAATAAATAAAAGTGCCAATTAACAATTACTCATATTATCTTGATTATTAATTTCTAGTTTTCAGTCTTCCAACCTGATCCAGTCGACACAATTGAAGTCTAAGTCGCACTGTTGATTATAGCAGGTAATGGTTAATGGGACTTCCACTCACTTCCAGATATATATATACCCCAGACATACAAATAAAGCACCAATGGAGGCCAGCACCAAATCTCAAAACCAGATTGGATACTGTATCTGTTACAATAAGAACATAGGAGCAGAAAAAATGATATGACGTCATCTTATAGAAAAGTTACTTAGAACAATGGACTAATAGTAATTGTGGTTTACCCATCGATTGATCGATTGTTCAAAACTATCGACAGTTCCATATTGATTGCTCAAAACTATCGATTTAATAACAAAGAAAAACCTCTTGTCCACAAAAAAAGTTTTAAAAATTAAAATTGTGCTTAATTAAAATACTTTTTTTGGACAAGAGGTTTTCCTTTGTTATTATGTCGCTTTCCACAGTTATTGAACGTTTTTCAAAACTATCAATTGTTCAAAACCATTGATTTTCAATGGTAACATCGATGCATCGCTCACCTCTAATATCAATTAATCATGTCAGGCAATCGACGCACAAGGAATTATGGGGTTTCTTCATTATCTACACGGGTGTCAATCCACTCACAACAACGATATAAAATCAGTAGATCGCTCATGAGCTGCTTTCAGCACCACCACCGCATTCCCATTTGAAAGCCTGGTGGCCATTGCTTTGGTTGGCAAAAAATGGCCTTCATCGCATGTTTATGTTTGAAGTTTGCATAGACAAACATAGTAAAACTCAGTGCTGATTTCTTGTCCAGCTTTAAAATTGTGGTAATAAATATATTAAAGGTTCACCACTGATCTTTCACAAGTGTGTTTTTATCTTTCTGCATCTTAAAATGTTTTTCTCATGTAAAAATCCTGGTCACCTTTCATATCAATGTTGGTTGATACATAAAAGATGTCGATATTCAACCATGTTACCGTCGTTTCAGTGACACCAGAATGATTGTTTATAGGTATTTATGAAATTTTATACCGCATTTATTAAAAGCTTCTAAATTTGGGAGAGGTCGATTATGAAATTTCAGACTACAAACACTATGTTGGTGGGGGGGGGGATGCTTTCTCAGCTGGCGACAAAGCAGATATGTAGGGCGCGTTTGACATGTGCATACTAAACGCACCTAGTAAAGTCAGTGCGAGAGGTGAAAATAGTGTAGTACGTTTTGTGCGTGTCATGATGAACAAGATAGAACACGCAATTGGGGTGCTCTCCTTACCAGTACTATTATGAGTGATATGCCCACTGCTCAAAAACAGCCCCCATCATAACATCATATAACAAGCCGAAATCGATCATTACACGGTAGATATTGCAATGTCAGTTTAAACGATACATCAGAAATAATTATTATTAATATACCGACTGTTTAACAATAACTGAAACTGAAACTGTAAATTATCGTATCACTGCATTTCAAGCTCCAGAGCAGCGCTATCTTGAAACGCACTAAACGGCTCTGCTCCTAACCTAGGGTCATTTGGTGCGCGCATGAAATGCCCGATGGTGCGTGCACTCGCGTTGATAAACACGCGCGGGTCCCATGATGACATGTTAGTGCGTTTAGTGGATACACAAAGGCTTTTAATACGTGATGTCGAATGCACCCAAAGTAATGGCGCTTTGGCTGGCAATGTTGTTCTGCCAACCACAGAAATGGCGCCTACACTAACAATAGAGATTAGTTCCACTTTTTACCACCTTCAAATTGCCACAAAAATGGCGGCCACATAAGCGATCTACTGATTTTATATCGTTGGTTCACAATGTGCAGTGACCAGCTAACATAATGGCTAGCTCATCTACAACACATAACACCATGGGAATTCGAGGACGAAATCTTCACAGCCAATCTAGGGAGTTTGTGTGGAATGTATTTTCCTATTTCAAAGATAAGGATTCTGATAAAAGCAGTTCTGCTTTAATAGAAGAAACATCTAAAGCAACACAAGTATCGGCAACATCCATTCTAAAAATCGTTTAGGATGTAACTAGGCTTAATTCGGAGATGCAAGCAAGTGTGCCAAACCCTTCCCCTTTTTTGACGCCTGGGAAGAAGAGGGTAAGAGAGTTGTAAGTTAAAAACTACGATGAATTTGAACTTTCTGTTGCACGGGCATGTGTTGCTGAAATACACTGAAAAGAAGATTATCCTACAATTACAAATGTTTTCATGAAGTTTACAGAGAGGACTGGATGCCGTGGGTCAAGGTCTTTCTTTGCTGTCATCATACATCAAGAACTGCGTGTGAAATGCTGAAAAATCGACAATCGAAACTATTTACAATCGCCGATCGATTTCAACGATACCGATATTAACGACAGATACAAGTGCTACATAGGGATCCATCGCAGTACATTTGTGTACTGTTGCGTACCTTTACACCCTCTACAGTATTAAAATTTTTTTTTTCTTTGACGTTTTACGATAGTCTTTTCTGCTATCATTATCTCTGTGCACAGACTCTCTCAACGTCGTGTTTCTATCCCTCCACGACTTATCGATATTCCTGGCTCCAGTCATCCATTATTTACCCTTTGACTATTGCTGCTCCCATGTTTATCGGAGTAGGTAATCCGCTAACTTTGTACCTAACGCTTTACTATATGTTTTAAACGGAGGTTACCGTAGTCCCCCTCCACATTTGTTATAAAGGGATTACTCGACGCGTTCGGTTAGCGTCAGTTTTACTGGTTAATGATAATTTTCGCCTGAGAAATTAAAAATGTCAATTTTTTCTTCGCGCCATTTCTCCTTTTTTTCTTAGGTTATTATTCCCATAGAAAATTTGCTTTGGTCGCTTGAGGATTCTTTTGGATATATTAATTTTTCCGTCAAGGCTTTTAGTTAAGCGTTCGGAGTTCGTAAGTTTACCTATTTCCGTTTATTAGAATTATGCCGTGCATGAGCTCAATGTCTTCTCTCGTCGTCTTTTAATAATGATGCGTTTCTTAGAAATGATATCTCCCGTTTGCTTTTTCAAGCCTGATTATTTAAAATACATCTCTCTCTTTGCTGTACCTTGTACTTGTTTTCTCAAGAACGCTCTTTCACGAACTATTAAATTTGGGAAACCTTTTTTTTTGCAGTATAGTTTTTTCAAGTTTTAAAAATTTAATTCCTAAGAGAAATTTAAAATTTTTTTTTTAAGTAATACGATTTTTCGTTAATTATCTTTTCTTTCCCCGTGGTTCGTCGTCATCGCTATTGTTATAAGTTTCACGTTTTCCTTTGTTGCCATTGTTTAGTCGTCGTTGTATTAAATAGCTCGTTTTCTTGGAGCGAATGTGTCGTTTCTTTTCCAAGAACTCGGAAGTTCTCTCACGCGGGACGTGATATTTAAATTATTTTTTTGTTCTGGTAGGTTTGCTGTTAACTAAAAGTAGTTTGTTGAATCAGTATCAGCTCGGTCTCTGAATCGGCTTCATCAGCTCCTCTCCCATCTCTGGGATATTGAGATGGTTATACAGTCATTAGATGTTAGTAACTTTTATTGTGCAATCTTGGGTTAAGATTTCGTCAGGCCACATCTGAAGAGCCTACGAGTTTGTTTTTTTTGATTATGTGTGGTTATCCGACATGAAGTCGATCGTCTCTAGTTTGCTGCTTTGTTTTCTTTTGCCGATGTAGTGTTCGGCTGATCAACAGGCATTCTTCAAGTCGCCTTGCGTCTTTAGTTTGTTGGACATAGGAATGTTTGGTCCCGTCGAAGATATGATGTGGATCCCTTTGTCCTTTGGCTGCTTCCGTCTTACGACTGATTCCGGAGTGATCTTTTAGTTCGTCGATCGACTTGGAGCTGTACTGGAACCTTCACACTGCAATGTGCTGGTGTTCCACAGGAAACTAACCCATCCAGATGAATTCCTGGCGTCTATGTTCCGTTTTCCGTGATGTTTTAGAAAACCGACTTGCCTTTGTTTGGACTTTATTTGATTAATAACTTTTAATAGTTTACTTTCTTCATGATTTTTAAATCCGTTTAATTGAGTGTATCTTACTTTTTCTTGATGATGCTTTGTTAATATTGTTTGTTTTTCAGGGCCTCGACCATGTTGTCCCCGTCTTGCCCGATCGTCACCTCTCATGTCGTGTGTCTACCCTTTGGTCTGTCTCGCCTTTCCCGTATTATTCCTCTTAGTGTTATCCCGTATTTATTCTAGCGTTATTTTGTTGCCCGTCCTTCGGATTCCTTGTGGAAGAGGTCTAATGGTTCGACAATTATAATTTTAATCTATACCTTCTTTTTTTTGTGGAGGTACTTATTTGGACATCACTTAATGTTTGTTTGTTTTCTTAGTATCACTTAAGAATTTATGAAAACCATTTTTTTTTTATTTCCAATATTTGCTTACTTTTTGCTGTCAGTTTCTCTTTATTTTTTGCAGTACAAGCATCACACCTCACCCTTCTAATTGTGTGATCCTCGATCCTCCCCGAGAATTCCTTTTCGGTTTCCACGGTATCGTCCAGTTACTTCTTCTGCATTTTCGGATTTCTGACTATACCCGAAGTGGACTTGGTGTACTTTCAACCTTTGTTGCTATTCCAGTATTACCGTTAGACGGTTTCCTACGTTTGCTTTTTATCTGCTGTCTGCATCATCTACCTATTTTCTGTCAGCAATAAAGAAAATATTTATATGGACTTCTCTAGTTTTTCTTTACTGAAAGGTTGTCTTGGGGTATTGAATTATTAGCACTTGTGATCTGGGGTTAACATAACTTATAGTGCGCATTTATCTTTGACATTTTATTCCTTTATGTTAACTGGGGAGGTAACGCTATTTCTAAATTATTAACTTTCCTTTTAATCTTTATTTACCTGACGGGCTAGTCTTAGTTAATATTACTATCTTTTTGGGTTTTGGTGATTATTACGCCTTTTGTGTTTTTCTTAAGGGAAAGTCGAGTTTTCCTTTTATTCCCTTTGGAGCTCAACGTGACGGTAAACACGACTTCTGTTTATTAGCACGTTACAGTACTTAGATGAAACATGGGTAAATGTGCATCATGGTCGAGAATGCCAGTGGCATTATGATGGGAGGACAGCGGCGAAGCACATCGTGGGCACTTTATTCCGTCTGGCAAAGGTGAACTATATGATATAATAAAGCTAAATAAATCAGAAAAGCACTTTGTTATTGACGAGTTGATCAGGGTTGCTGTGTTTGGCTTTTTTTTGGCCAAACAGGCTATTTTTTTCATGGATTGGCTTCTAAAAACCAGAGTCTGGCTTTTCTTCGTTTTTGGCCAAATCTAGCTATTTTTAAAATAAATTTTAAAAAAAATTATTCAATGTTGCTGCCACAAAAGAAGGCAAGGATGCGACCCTCCATGATGCCAATTTACGAGAAAGACATGCCTGGGCACTCAAAAATCACATGACCGTAATAGTCTGAGGCTGTGGTCAAAAATGATGATAGAATGATAGCTTTTTTTTGCAGCTACGTTGGCCTCTACATCACATCCGGACCTGGCAACCCTGAAATTGATTACAAATGCCGGACATTTAGTGATCAGAATATCACCCTATCACAGCAATTTTAACCCTCATCAAATTACTCTGGGCACAAGTGAAAGAGTTCATGAGAAAAAAAAAACACCACGTTCAAGCTCGCAGATGTTGAACAGTTAACAAAAAAGGCGATTAAAGGAGTCACTCCTGAAAATGGAAAAAGGCAGCTGAACACATTATTCGGATAGAACAAAGATATGGGAAACCGATTGTTTAATTGAGGAGTAAGTGGAGCTGCTAACAATCCACATGAACGGCGAGGATAGCAGCAGCGATGAAGAGTGGGATGACATTAACGTGTGACATAGTCACTTTTTACTTTGTTGTATTAATCTTTTTCTGTAATGGGTTACAGTAGTCCTCCCATAGAAAAGGACTACATGACACTTTCTTGAGTCTATTTTGTATCATGATTGTTCTTTTCAAAGCTTTGTTCACCCTAGTATTCTTTTAGGCATGGGTTTCTTGCTTAGTCTTTGTTAGGACAGAGACTTGGTCGCCAGGCAAAAAGGTCAGTTTTATTGTTGCGGACAGAATCCCTTCTGTCGGGGGGGTGGGGATTTTATCTTTATTGTGCTTAGCCCTAATCAAATGTTAGAAATCATTTGAATCAACATTATTGTATTAGTTTGCCTATATATTATTGTATTACCTTTTTATTGTGACGGCACGTGCACAATATCGTAATTAATATTCTACACATCCCGTCACTACAAACATGAAAGCAAATGTTCACAAGTTTGTGTTAGCTTGTAATTGAATAGAGTGAATGCACAGCAATTACAAAGCACGAATAACGTTAGTAGTATGTGGTAAATAAAATAAAAAAAGGAAGCATATGTTAATAGTAATAAGAAGAAGAGAAAACAGTTACTGGCTAAGTAGAGAAAGTTAATGATTAGGGGAAAGTAAAGTAATAATAATGATAGAATAAGGAGAAATTATTTAAGAACGAGTTAAATTAAAGACAGCAAAAAAGGACACACTCAGAGAAAAGAATAAAATAAGTAATTTATAGTAATATTAGAAAAATATTAGAGTCATGAACCCTCTAGAGTAAATTTATAATGTATATGTAAAATCGAAGTGAATTATAATTTTATTGATCAACAAAAAACAATTTCATACACTGGGACTTGTGAAATATTAGAATCGATCAATAAGTTAGGCCTAAAGAATGGATTAACCAGAGATTAAATAGAAGCAAGGGGAAACAATGAGAAGAGAGGTGGGGGTGACATTGCTAAGGCAACGGCCAATGCAGGAAACGAAATTCGAAGAATTGACCTAAGCAAACAATAGGATCAAGATCAGGAGGATTAAGGAGTGGAAAGAAAGCAATACTAAAAAATTCGAAAGAAAAGGAGAATCACGATTGACATCGTAGCGAACAGACATAAGAAGTGACTGTTGCAAAAAAGTACGCGATCAAGCTGGATGATGAGCGAAGCCCAGCACCTAAATAGCATGGAGAACCGAGGCTGCTATTGAGAGGCGCCACGACCATAACGATCAACCTAGAGGGAGCGACTGGCCGAGCGACGGCGAGAGCAAAGCTGTTCCAAGAGGCAGGAGAGTTTGGCGGCTTCATCAGTTTAAAGAGGGTCGTAGGCATGCAGCAGGAGCACGTGGCAGCTGAGAGAACCGTTTCAAATTGGGCATACATCCCACGCACCGCCAAGTGTTAATGTATATGAATCCAACGAGATTCAAAGAGGTGGTACAATGCGCAAAACGCTCAGCAGAGGTAGACAAAACAGACACATATGCGATGACGGCAACACCTGAATCGGTAGGAGCAGAGGCAGGGCCCTCCAATCTAGAGAAGAAGTTTGATCCAGATGGGCTCGTGTCGAAAAAGAAATCAAAATCCTACACCGCGAGAGCAGAACGCAGGATGAGAACATGGCAGAGATACGCCAATGCCTACACAGGTTAGATACCGCCCCCAATCAGAATGCTCATAGAAATGCAGGACCAAGCCACGCAGCTAACAGAAACAACTGCTGCTTTCAATGTGGTCGAGAAGGACATCTTAGCAGAGACTGCCCCCAAAATAACCAGCCAATATGGCCCAAACCCCGGCAGCATGAGCGCAAATGGGAAGAGAGAAGCGTCAACCTAGTACAAGTGCTCAACAACGAGGAGTGCTTTTACATAGACGGCACCATAGAGGGAATCCCAATCCGATTCCTGGTAGATACAGGAGCGCAGGTGTCCTTTCTAGATGCGACGATTGCATACAAATTGAAAGAGGCCCATACACAGATATCCGAAACATGGGTTAAGGGCATCCACGGAGTGAGCAAAGCCTTCCCATATCAAATAACCACAGACGTCGAATTCGGAGATGAGCATTACCGACAACAGACGGGAGAGAATACCTCTTGATCGACCTCACCGAAGAGAATACGGGGGGATATTAGGCCGCGACATGACAAGAAACCTCCAACTGTCAGTCATCACGAAGAATGATAACTCGAAAGGGGAAAGCAGAGGAACCCACGAGGAGCAGAATGGGGAGATGATTGAAACTAAGAGAGGGGGACATTAAAATGATGGGATGGGATTTACAAAAAAAAAAAACGGGTAGGGGAGAATAGTTTGGGGAAGGATAGTTAGTTAAATTAATAAGAATAAAGTAAGTTTTTTTGGGGGGTTGGAAACGAAATTTTGTTCCAAGCCAAGTGAGAGCGGATTGCGACGAGGAATGGAGACGTGGCTCGAGCAGCGGGTGCTCTCGGCTCACGTAGGACATAGTGGCTGAGATGGGGAGCATGCAGAACAGCCTGCAGAGGGACAAATTTGGGATTCCACTCCAAGGTGAGCGGATGACATCCCTAGACCACTGGGGATCCCAGGGGCGTGGGAGACAGATCTGTCGGTAGCGGTACCTTGAATATTGGGATTTATAAAAAGTGAAAATTCATAGGAATATATTTTGAATTAGTAAGGGAGGGCTTCTGTGACGGCACGTGCACAATACCTTAATTAATATTCCACACGTCCCGTCACTACAAACATGAAAGCAAATGTTCACATGCTTGTGTTAGCTTGTAATTGAATAGAGTGAATGCACAGCAATTACAAAGCACGAATAACGTTAGTAGTATGTGGTAAATAAAATAAAAAAAGAAAGCATATGTTAATAGTAATAAGAAGAAGAGAAAACAGTTACTGGCTAAGTAGAGAAAGTTAATGATTAGGGGAAAGTAAAGCAATAATAATGATAGAATAAGGAGAAATTATTTAAGAACGACTTAAATAAAAGACAGCAAAAAAGGACACACTCAGAGAAAAGAATAAAATAAGTAATTTATAGTAATATTAGAAAAATATTAGAGTCATGAACCCTCTAGATTAAATTTATAATGTATATGTAAAATCGAAGTGAATTATAATTTTATTGATCAACAAAAAACAATTTCATACATTGGGACTTGTGAAATATTAGAACCGATCAATAAGTTAGGCCTAAAGAACGGATTAAACAGAGATTAAATAGAAGCAAGGGGAAACAATGAGAAGAGAGGTGGGGGTGACATTGCTAAGGCAACGGCCAATGCAGGAAACGAAATTCGAAGAATTGACCTAAGCAAACAATGGGTTCAAGAGAATCACGATCGACTTCATAGCAAACAGACATAAGAAGTGACTATTGCAAAAAAATATGCGATCAAGGTGGATGATGAGCGAGGCCCAGCACCTAAAAAGCACGGTGTACCGAGGCTACTATCGAGAGGTGCCACGACCATAACGATCGACCCAGAGGGAGTGACTGGCCGAGCGACGGCGAGAGCAAGGCTGTTCCGAGAGGCAGGAGAATTTGGCGGCTTCATCAGGACAAAGGGGGTCATAGGCATGCAGCAGGAGCACGTGGCAGCTGAGAGAAGCGGCAGAGAACGCATAGCATCGACGGCAAGTCTTCAGCGGAGCATGGGTGAAGTTGTGATATAGTCAGTTTGTTAAAAAAAATTTTTTTGAACCCCTTGTAAGGTTATAAGGTCTTTTTCCCTTTGTTTTCATATAAACAGAGTGCTTAATCTCATCCCGTAAAATTATGTTTATACCTGATACACTGGTGATCTATGTTAAGCTGAAGAACCTTATGGGTACATATTCCCACCTTCGACACAGATGATCTCCATGGGTACAAAAACCCCAGTGCGATATCGAAGTTTGCCATGCGGCCATTAGGCCTAATGCTCGTCGAAGCTATTTTGAAGTGATTCGAAGATAATAACTATGAAAGAACTCTATAATTTTGTTAGACTTATAGTACCTGATGTGTAGAATAATATTATTTAAGTGTTAGAATTTATTTATTCAAATTGATTGTGTTTTGGAAGCCCTTTTCTGTGCCAGGCTGTGATTTGTCTGTGAAGTGCATGCTGGGAAGTCTGAGCTTCGCTGATTGCTGCCATTGTGTTTTCACTTTGAATTCTGGAAGTGTTGTGGGTCTTCTAGCCTTACCACCAGAGGGCGATCCCGGGATTTACTGCTGGATTTGCCGTGGATATAAAAAGGGGAAGCGCGAGCTTTGAAATTCTATTCCAGAATCAGGTTTCTTCGAGTGAACATGCTTCTTCTTCTCCATGATCAGTTGACTTCAGCCAAGCCCAGTATGCAAGGTAGCTATCAAATTATTACTTTTGCATTATCTTGCTTAGTTGTTCTTATTTCTTAGATACCTGTGTTTTCTTGTGACTATCATATTGGAGATTTATTTTCTTTTATTATGTCATTATGCTATGGGAAAACTTTAGTATTTATAAAGGGACGTTTCAATTTAAAGAAATTTTTGTTTCTTGATTAAGTATGGAGCACATGTTTTGCAACCTGACTCTATTCTAAGTAAGCCTAAAGGGTGTTTTATATTGCAATTCCTCTGATTTTAAGAATTAAGTCTTATTTTAATGTATATTGTGTATTTTAAAATGATATATATCATTGTTTCTTGCGATTATTAAATCTTGTCTATCCAATGCTAAGACCTTGACTACCGTAAATGCCCAATTATAAGTCGCCCCCGAATATAAGTCGCACCCCCAAATTTAAAGTAAATTTTGGTACAAAATTTTTTTTCCCCTTACATGACATCATAATCGATAATGCTAATTACATCACTGAAAAATCAAAACAAACACACAAAATGCAATGTTGAAGCTAGTTTATTTAAAAAACAAAAAAATGTATCAAAATCCCTCAAAACTCTCATCCTCACTCTCCCCAAAAAGTTCATTCCACGTCTCTTCCGTCAGCTCCATATCAGTGTCCCAACCTGGACTGTCCTCTTGTTCCTGCTCGTGCTCTTCCTCCTCTTCATTGTCATCTTCCTCTATCCATAAAAAATCGTCTTCTGTTCCATCCAGCTTGTTGGCTATTCCAGTTTTCAAAAAGCTTTTCACAACCATTTGAGATGGA
>JAHWFO010055028.1:0-14073 GCA_023313115.1 Rhysida immarginata | reverse complement strand
TCGATTAAACAATAATAAATACATATTAATTTAATAAAATTTAAGTGCTGTGACATATACCGTAAGTTAACTTCGTTTGAAGTTCATCAGGATAAAATGCAACTCCGTGGCTGTGTTCGTTAATTTATTCAAAATGGCGGCATGCGAAGCAAAGTCGTGTTTATATCTCCTTCGAAGTTAGTTTCCTCGATATTTTACATAGATAAATTATTTTCTATAGGTGATTACTGTTAACAATAATATATTTATCAAATAAATATCTGTTTAAGTGGAATAAAATAACTACTTGTTTGCTATTCAATCAAACATGGCAACAGCTGGTATCGAAACAAACTATATCAACATCGATAGGTAGCCCATCGACAGGTAATTTTTGCTAGGCTCGAGTAAACGTCGCACCCCTGTTTTTTCACTCAGAATTTGGTACAAAATTTTGCGACTTATATTCGAGCATTTACGGTAAGTCTGTTTCATTATTCCGAAAGTTTCACAACCCATTCACCACAACTGGCGCCCGAACAGGGACTGTGAAATTCGAGAAATAATGGAGGATAATAATAATAATGCGGAAGTAAACACAGCTGAGGGCAATGTCTCTGCCGTATCGGGGTTCACTCACTTGATTTCTACGTTTTCTGGCGATGACAACTCTATTGATTGGAGGGTTTCTTTTGTGCCATTGATAATGTAGCTGTATTGGCTGGCTGGAGTGAAGAAATCAAGACGAATGTCTTGAAAGCCAGGCTCAAAGGGACAGCAGCACGCAAGTTTAATGAATTACAGCTGTATAAGGTAGATGGCTGTAATAAACTGAAAGAAAGATTGGTCAGCGTTATGGGAAAAAAGGTGGATAGGAAAGATGTCATGAGGGATTTCTTTTTGCATCAACAGGGAAAGAGGGAAAATATGGAGGAATTTCCTGCCCGATTGGAGCACCTGTGGAATAAGTTAATTGAATATGAACCAAATATGAAGCCTCAAAAGGGAACTCTATTACTTAAGAGATTTTCTGAGAACCTGCTTCCTGTCCACATGAGAACTACCTTGCACAAGGAGCCTGATACGTTTGAAAAGGCAGTTGAAGAGGCCATTAAGTCAGAGGCCCTGGAAGTTAAATCCGATACCGGGAACTGTAATGTCGGGGAGGCCAAAGAGGCGCGAGACCGAATAGAGGCTCTTGAAAATTTAGTATTACATCAGGGTAGAATGCTAGAATTAAGGGAGAAGGATAGGGATTATAATCAAAAGGTTATGCAAGAGTTAGTTGAGAAATTGGGATCTCGCGAGGAAAAACCAGAAGAAAGAACAAGGAGATCTGCTTACAGACCTAGAAACGGGAACTGTTTTGCCTGTGGAGAGCGGGGGCATTATGCAAAATTTTGTAGAGGTAAGCCTTTAAACTAAGGAAAGCCGATCCTGCAGACCAGTATGATTCGGCTGAAGTAGACAAAGTTGTGAATCTGGTCATATTATAAAACCCTAATGATGGATTGTATAAAGTTAAACTTAAAATTGAAGACCTTTACATAGTGGCTCTGATCGATACAGGTTCTCAGATCTCTATAATTGATGAAGTGGCTGCAGAGAGATTAGGAGATAAGGTATCATGGGAGAACGTAGCCATTTTGATTAAAGGGATGGGAGGGCAAATTCAAAATATAAATCATGCGATATGGGCTAATATTCATTTGGAAGAAGGGATCTCTAGATACCGCAAATTTGTTTGTATGGATTTAAAGGGGAGAGAATACCAAGCCATCGTCGGTACTGATCTAATCAAAAGTGTAATAATAGAATGTAACAGTGTATAGAGCCATTCTCAACAGGAGAGCATATTGGATGAAGACCAAAATTGCCTACTTAATAATCTTATTGATGCTTATTCTGATTGCTTTGGGGAGGAGGTGGAAATACTGAATGGGGTAAAGGATGCAGGAGCTAATTTTGAGATTGATAAGACAAATCCTATCTTTGTCAGGCAATACCCCATACCTCATAAATACCTGGCTTCATTTAGAAAACAAACTGATCAGTGCCGGGAGGCGGGCATTATCAAACCCAGTAAATCCAGATGGAACTCTCCTGTGTTTATAGTACAAAAGGATAATGGTGATATACGTATGACACTTGACTTAAGAAAAGTCAATATCATCACACTGGAGCTGGACTTTCCAATACCCAGACCTCATGAGATTTTTCAAAGCCTTAATGGAAAAATGTACTTCTTGGTGTTGGATCTGAATTCTGGATACATCCAGATTCCCCTTGCTGAGCATCTGCGTGAATGTTACGCCTTCCAGACGCCCTGGGGAAAGTTTCAATTAACCAGGCTTCCCCAGGATAGAAAAAACTCAGCCTCTGCATTTCAGAGCTTCATGTCTGATATTCTCGGTGAGTACTTGGGGAGGCGGCTATATGTGTTCCAGGATGACATTCTTATCTACTCAGAATCCTTTGAAGAGCATATGACTTTATTGGAATGGGTATTGAGTACCTTCAAGGAAAAGAACTTGATAATGAAAAGATCAAAATGTTCCTTTTGTGCACCTAATGTTAAATATCTTGGACATATCATCTCAGGAGAAGGTATAAAACCTGACCCAGGAAATGTCGAGCACATAGAAAGGATTCTCCTCCCTCGAGCGTTAAGGAAGTGCGATCCCTGTTGGCAGCCGTAAACTTCTATCGTCCTTTTGTTAATAACCTGTCAAGCACCTTACTGCCCATCACCGATTTGACCAAGAAAGGAGTCAGATTTAAATGGTGTGAAGAATGTCAAGAGGCCTTTGGGAAAGTAAAAAGGGTGCTTAGCAGTCAGCCGGTACTCATCCCACCTGATTATGGGAAAGAGTTCATCCTACTTACAGAAGCTTCAATTGGAGTGACTGGAGCCGCACTTCATAAAATCAGAGATGTGTGCCTCAGGCCTATTACCTTCTACAGCTATAAGCTAAATAAGGCCCAGTTAAACTATAGTACAATAGAGAAGGAGGCTGGCCATCCTTATGGGACTCAGACAATTCTGTCATATTATTCTGGGCTTTCCAGTAATCGTTCGGAGTGACCATAAACCCCTGGCATTTATCAAAAATCTAAAGCATTCCAATCAGAGATTACTTAGATGGTCATTAGAACTGGAAGAATACAATCTGGAAGTAGAACATGTGAAAGGGGAGGACAACGGAATAGCCGACCTGTTGTCTAGGTTGCCAGCCAAAGAGGTCCAGGCAGTTATTCAAATAAACAATAGAACGCTGATAGCCAAAATTGTGGACTCTCAACATGATGACCCATATATGTCTCCACTGATAAATAAAAAAAAAAGGAGGAAGGGATTTATAATTCAGGACAAAATGCTAATGAAGAAGGGCTCTCACGATCGGAACAAGTTATGTGTTGGTAGATCAATGCGTAAGGAACTAATTGAAAGAGCCCACTCGGGTAACTTAGCAGGACATCAAGGAGTTGGTAGGACTCTCAATTCACTCAGAACATGGTATTTTTGGCCCAATATGAAGAGGGATGTAAAAAATTTTATTAGAAATTGCCGGATATGCCAACAATGTAAGCTGGTCAAAGGAGAGAATCCATTCCAGGAAGAGTTATCTGCCTCATTTCCTTTTCAAAAGGTATCCGTGGATCTCATAGGTCCTTTACCTCAAAGCCTTAATGGCAATAAATACATTTTGGTTTGCGTGGATGTATTCTCTAGATTTCCGGAGGCATGCGCACTCCCTGACCAGTCAGCTCTTTCTGTAGCCAAGGCTATATTGGAGCAGATTATCTGCAGATATGGGATACCACAGGAGTTAATCTCGGATAGAGGGGCCAACTTCACTTCTGAGTTATTGAGAGTTTTATGTGGAGACCTATGTATTGACCTACACCATACGATGGCCTACAGATCAAACTCCAATGGTCTGGTAGAACGTCTTAACCAATCTATCACCGAAATATTAAGAACCTTGTGCGACGATGATTCAAGGAACTGGGATGAGAGACTAGAGGAGCCTTATTCGCTGTACGCACGAACCCCAACAGTAACACGGGGGAAGCGCCTGCCTATCTCCTTTATGGCTTTGACCCAAGAACTCCACTTTCTTGGGAGGATGGGCTTGAGGAGAGCGTTTCTATTCAGAATTACCGCTCTGAATTGGTGGCCAGACTTGTAAAAACTAGGGAAAGAGCAGAATAACTGCATCAAGAGAATAAAACCAAGGAAGTAGCTCGTAGGAATAAGTATAGAGGAAGGTTGCAATCATATGCTCTGGGAGAAAGGGTTTGGATGCTACGTAAAGGGGAGAGGAAAAACAAACTGGGACACAGATACTTGGGCACTTTTCGTGTAAGAAAAATTATCTCTAATGTTAATTACGAAATTGAGGGTATCTGGAAGAGAGACAGGCAAATTGTGCACGTTGATAGGCTAAAACCTTGCTTTGGGACCTACACCAAGAATCAACCACGCAGGAGAGTAAAAAGGGGCAGGACGGCTGATCCGGAGGAGTCTGACACTGATGAGGAAGACATACCATTGCCGACTCGAAGGGGACAGAGCCTGGGACAGGGAAGACGTGTACCTGACCACAATAGGCCTGCGCAACCCCAACCTGACCCAGAAAGACAGGAGCAAGAGGAACAAACCCATCTACTTATGGAACAGATGCCTGATCCGGGGTCTGAGGAACCAGAAAGCAGCATTGACAGAAGCTCAGAACCCCACCAAATTCAAGATGTTGAGGAGCACCAAGGCGCCCACAACCATGAGGCAGATCAGGAACCAACAGGTGGAGAAAACCACTACTCTTTAAGAAGAGGACCCAGAGTGGATTACAGACGATTACACACCGAAGGACACTAAAAGAGGAGTTTTGCTCTCTGAGGGAAAGTTGTGTGACATAGTCAGTTTGTTATATTTTTTTTTAATCCCTTGTAAGGTTACAAGGTCCTTTTCCCTTGGTTTCATATAAAGAGTGCTTAATCTCATCCTGTAAAATTATATTTATACCTGATACATTGGTGATCTATGTTAAGCTGAAGAACATTATGGGTACATATTCCCACCTTCGACACAGAGGATCTCCATGGGTGCAAAAACCCCAGTGCGATATCAAAGTTCGCCATGCGGCCGTTAGGCCTAACGCTCGTCGAAGCTATTTTGAAGTGATTCGAAGATAATAACTATGAAAGAACTGTATAATTTTGTTAGACTTATAGTACCTGATGTGTAGAATAATATTATTTAAGTGTTAGAATTTATTTATTCAAATTGATTGTGTTTTGGAAGCCCTTTTCTGTGCCAGGCTGTGATTTGTCTGTGAAGTGCATGCTGGGAAGTCTGAGCTTCGCTGATTGCTGCCATTGTGTTTTCACTTTGAATTCCGGAAGTGTTGTGGGTCTTCTAGCCTTACCACCAGAGGGCGATCCCGGGATTTACTGCGGGATTTGCCGTGGATATAAAAAGGGGAAGCGTGAGCTTTGAAATTCCATTCCAGAATCAGGTTCCTTCGAGTGAACATGCTTCTTCTTCTTCTCCATGATCAGTTGAGTTCAGCCAAGCTCAGTATGCAAGGTAGCTATCAAATTATTAATTTTGCATTATCTTGCTTAGTTATTCTTATTTCTTAGACACCTGTGTTTTCTTGTGACTCTCATATTGGAGATTTATTTTCTTTTATTATGTCATTATGCTATGGGAAAACTTTAGTATTTATAAAGGAATTTAAAGAAATTTTTGTTTCTTGATTATGTATGGAGCACATGTTTTGCATCCTGACTCTATTGTTATTAAGCCTAAGGGGTGTTTGATATTGCAATTCCTCTGATTTTAAGAATTACGTCTTATTTTTATGTATATTGTGTATTTTAAAATGTTATATATCATAGTTTCTTGCGATTATTAAATCTTGTCTTGCCATTCCTAAGACCTTGACTAAGTCTGTTTCATTATTCCGAAAGTTTCACAACCCATTCACCACAAAGTCAGCGACGTGTGTTGAACAGATAAGTGAATGTTTATACATAACAAATTAGGCCCACGTGGATTAAGTCATGACAAGTCAGTTACTAGAGAGTTTTTGCAACCTGAAACGATATGCGAAATACGAAAGGCGAAATCCGAAAGGTCACATTTCGTCTTTCTCCTTTCGTATTTCGTTTTGAGAGTTTTTGCACACGCGAAATAAGAAAGGCGAAAAAAGAAATGCGAATAAAAGAAATATCAGATTTTCGATACTGCCAACATCAAATTTTACTTCTACACTGCTCAGCTCACTCTGATATCTGATTCTCAGCATCATGGCAGCAAGGAGAAGTATGTACTATTAAAGTTTAAAGCTATTATATTCTATAATACAGTATATCTAAATATAACTGCGAAGCAGTTTCCTCGTCGGACGCCATGTTGCTTAATGCGAGGAACTTGCTGTCAGATCATGAAGGTTGCGCGCAGCACGCATGCGCGACGACAAATTTGGTTACCAAAGGTGGCAACGAAATTTTTTAGAATTTTCGTATTTCGTTCAACAAAACCTGGCATGACCAAACGGTACATGGCAGTCACATGACCAAAATGCCACCTATCGCATTTCGCCTTTCATATTTCGCATATCGTTTGAGGTTGCAAAAAGTCTCTATTGTGATTGTAAGAATGTGTAATTTTTGATTAAGAAAAGGGGAAGTAAACTATAAGTCATTAGAAACGATCTTTCTGTGGAACTAACTGAGGTGTTATAAACTGGAACAAAATTAATAATGTTTAGTTACAGATCATTGCAAAGGTTAGCGGGTGATTTTAATATTAAAATGTGTTATTCTGGAAGAAAGTAATTAAGTTATGATATCTTGCATGTGAGTTGATTGTAGTGATAATTAATTAAAAGGATATGGGAATATAAAGTCCTTAGGCACTAGTTTATTAAGTAATTGAAAATTTAAGTTTGAATGTAAGGTTAATTTTGGTATTATTCTTTTTTTTTTTGATGAATAAATATTTCTTTTAAATTTAATTAAAATGCTATCTGAGCCGGTCATTTTGAATTACTACGGGCGGGAAAATTTTAGCTAAGAAAAAATTCAGGGAAAGGATAAGAGGGAGTGTCATTATATTTCTATGCTTGGCTGGATACAAATTGGGTTTTATGAAGTAATTGTGTTATGTTCCTATTAAGAGAAAGTATTTGAATAGTTATGTGCAAATGATTGCTTGGCGTTCATTGTTCATAAAATTTATTGAATAGAAGAAAACTCAGGGGAGGCTAAGAAATTAAGCAAAATTTTGGTCAATTATTAGATTTATTATGATTTGTGTCCCAGATTGTAGCTGAAAAGTGGCAAGCGGAGATCAGTAGAAATAGGGGTTGATGGTTGGATGTTGTTGACATTAACTGCTGAAAAGGAACGAATTGCTCTCTTTTGGTTATGTTGCCCCTCATAATAAAGACAGTAAGCATACTCATATACATGAAATTTTTCCTATGGGAGGAGGAATATTAATGATATAAAGACAAGTTAGGGAGTAGCTAACAGTCTGCGATATAGAACACAACACGATATCCGTGGAAGCAAGAAACAGGTGAGTTTAAGTTAAGAATTTCTATTTGGGTTATTGCATTTTTTTAATATTACGTTAAGTGAATCAATTGAGTGAACGAGCAGTGAGGTCACTAAGATATCAGTTGAACATAATTCTAGTGGGTATTAGGATAACTTTAAGGGCAGAAGATTCATTATAAGGTACGATCGAGGGATACGCACGACCAAGGAGATAAAATTCAGAGTTTGTATAGAAATTTGGATCATACAAAGTATACATCTTCGTGCAGGTTAACAAGGATAGATGAGGATTTATGGCACAACGCAATACCCTACATGTAAGGGTATCACATTATAATTATGTGTCCAATGTATGAGGAAGTTTCAGAAGTGATTTTATAAGAAGTTTTCTGTTAAGAAAATCGCCGACACTTCGAATCTAGCATGCTGGCGATGACGTCACTTTGTGCCAGAGCCTAGAGGTGACCTGCTTGAAATCCGAAAGTGCAGCGATTGTTTCACCCATGCTACGATCAGGGGCCAGCTCGACGCCGGCCCGGGATATAAGAGGATGCTGTGGAATACACCGATATAGCATTCCTGATCCTGTGACAAGACCGATAGGACCTATGTGAGATGGAAGCCCAAGAATACGATGATGCCGAAGCAGATGCCTTGGGACCAGGAACTATTATGTTCTACCCGGACTGGGTTCCCGTTGCAATGTTGAATTAACTAGCATTTAGGCCTAACCCTCCTTTGGAAAAAGAGAAACCACGTGATAATTTTTGTAGTGATCAGTTTCTTAGCTTATTAGTTAATTGCATCTTTTATTATGTTTAGACTAATGGATTCTTTAAGATTGGAAGGTTAATGTGATGCTTTTGTAAGAATAATAAGATTTCTTAAGTTTTAGTTTGTGGTTTTAATATTAGTGGGATTGGATTTAATGGAGATTTATTGCTATTATTAGTGGGCCTTTGAGTTTATAATCTTTGTTTGTTGAGATGTTAGAAGGGTCTTAGACTGTTATGGATTGTCATCGTTTGGGTTGTTAAGATTTATGAATTGTGAATTCAAATGAATTTAGAACAGCTAACTTTGTTTGTTGTGGGTTTAATTTATTGTGATCCTATTTGGGAACTAACTAAAGGAAGTCAAGTTTATTTATATATAGAAATTAATGACATAGCTGTATCGTGATAAGTAAGTAGTAGGGTGCCTAAGTTGCTCATTATGACTGTTGTGTATGGATTAGCTAAGTTTGATTATTCATGTCATTGTTGGAATTTGTAATGTTATTGGCTATTAGAATGTTAATGAACTTTGGAAGTTGGATTGCATTTAAGATTGGATTGTTTTGTAAGGCATTTGGTGTAAAGATAAAACTAGCACAGTGGGTACCTAAACTGTTATTTTATTTGCGAAAGGTTTGGCTTTCTTTTGTTTTGGTGTGCATACTTGGTACTTGGTTTGTGTGGGGGCTTGGGTGTTTTGGTTCATGGACAGTGGCTGTGTTAACCTGCAGTTGGAAGGCTAGTCCCATTTGTTCGGACTTGTGTCAGAGTTTTAGTGGAAGTTCGCCGATGTTGGGTTCGGTAAGTTGGCTTTGCTTTACCACCCCCTTACATTTATGCATTTACACAATGGGAGGTTTTCATGGGTTGTGACCAGTCTGCATGTTGGGGTCAGTTAGTCTCTTGTTTTAGGTTTGAAACTGTTGATCTGTGTAGCGAAATGGGAGTCTTCTAGGTTTAGATATGTGCTAATTATTACTTGATCATTATATTAGCACATTGTATTGTACCTTTCTTGTTTAAATTGTAAATAAATCTTCTTTTTCGCATATCAATCTGTCCCACCCCTTTCTTAAATTTAGTTGGCACCCTTCTTAGGAAGGACTGCTGACAAGGTGGTGTTAACCCTAAAACCACTTCACCCAAACTGGCACCCGAACAGGGACTGATATGCATATTGTAGGTTTTATTTGTGTTATCTCTATCTTGCGAATTGTAACTTAGTAGGCCCGTGCTATCAACACCTGGTTTACAGAGAATATTCCGTATTCGTACGCGTCCGATGCAACTGGAAACTCGTATCCAACTTGTGCAAGCTTTGAAGGGGGGAATGGGAAAAAATACTGGTTGCTTGCTATCAGAAACTAATGGTTAAGTTTAAAGTTTATTGATTGTAAGTTTAGATATTGACTTATCTCTATCGATTGAAGTCAATATCTTCTGTGTAAGGGAGAATAGTGTGACGTGGTCACTTGTGTAGTAATTTTGTTTGTAGTAGTTATGGCTTGAGTGTCATATAGTTAGCCTTAAGTCTTTTGTTGTAAGCTTTTAGTTATGGCTTATCTCTAACAATTGAGGCCAATATCTTCTGTTAAGGGGTGAATGGTGTGATATAGTCACTTTTTAGTTTGTTATATTAATCTTTTTCTGTAATCGGTTACAGTAGTCCTCCCTTAGAAAAGGACTACATGACATTTTCTTGTGTCCATTTCGTATTAGAATTGTTGTTTTCAAAGCTTTGTTCACCCTAGTATTCTTTTAGGCATGGGTTTCTTGCGTAGTATTTGTTAGGACAGAAACTCCGTCGCCGGGGAAAAAGTCTGTTTTATTGTTGTGGACAGAATCCCTTCTGTCGGGGGAGAGGGGATTTTTGTCTTTATTTTGCTTAGCCCTAATCAAATGTTAGAAATCATTTGAATCAAGATCATTGTATTAATTTGCATATATATTATTGTATTACCTTTTTATAATTGTGTGTGTCCACGGTATGAGGAAGTTTCAACCTTCTTGTGATTTTATAAGAAGTTTTCTGTTAAGAAAATCGCCCATGCTTCGAATCTAGCGTGCTGGCGATGACGTCACTTTGTGCCAGAGCCTAGAGGTGACCTGCTAGAAATGCAGAAGTGGAGTGAGTTTTTCACCCATTCACCCAGCTCGACGCCCGACGATGTAAAAGGACGCTAGAGAATACACCGATATAGCATTCCCGATCCTGTAACGAGACCAATAGGACCTATGTGAGATGGAAGCCCAAGAATACAATGATGGCGAAGCAGATGCCTTGGGACCGGGAGCTATTATGTTCCACCCAGATTGAGTTCCTGTTGCGATGTTGAATTAACTAGCGGTTAGGCCTAATCCTCCCTTGGAAAGAGAGAAACCATGTGGTAATTCTTGCACTGATCAGTTTCTTAGTTTATTGGTATACTTTTCTTGCATCTTTTGTTATGTTTAGACTAATAGGTTCTTTAAGATTGGAAGGATAATGTGATGCTTTTGTATGAATAGTAAGATTTTTTAAGTTTTAGTTTGTGGATTGGGTTTAATGGAGATTTATTGCAATTATTAGTGAGCCTTTGAGATTGTAATCTTTGTTTGTTGAGATGTTAGAAGGGTCTTAGACTGTTATGGATTGTCATCTTTTGGATTGTTAAGATTTATGAATTTTGAATTCAAATGAATTTAGAACAGCTAACTCTGTTTGTTGTGGGTTTACTTTATTGTGATCCTATTTGGAAACTAACTAAAAGAAGTCAAGTTTATTTATATTTAGAAATTAATGACATTGCTGTATCGTGATAAGTAAGTAGTAGGGTGCCTAAGTTGTTCATTATGATTGTTGTGTATGGATTAGCTAAGTTTGATTATTCATGTCATTGTTGGAAATTGCGATATTATTGGCGATTACAATGTTCATGAACTTTTGAAGTTGGATTGCATTTAAGATTGGATTGTTTTGTAAGGCATATGGTGTAAAGTTAATACTAGCAAAGTGGGTACCTAAACTGTTATTTTATTTGGGAAAAGTTTGGCTTTCTTTTGTTTTGGTGTGCATAGACAGTGGCTGTGTTAACCCACAATTGGAAGCCTAGTCCCGTTTGTTCGGACTGGTATGAGGGTTTTACTGGTAGCCCGCTGGCTTTGGATCTGGTAAATTGGCTTTGCTTTACCACTTTAGTGACCACTCCCTTGCTTTTATGCATTTACACGACGAGAGGTTTTTGTGTGTTGTGACCTGTCTGCATGTTGGGGTAAGTTAGTCCCTCGTTTTAGGTTTGATGCTGTTGTTCTTTGTAGCGAATTGGGAGTCTTTTAGGTTTAGACATGTGCTAGTTATTACTTGATCATTACTTGTCACTACTTAGATCTTACAGTCTACTTTGGAGTGTATGTACTTTGTTTACTGCTTATTTCTGTTTAACTTATTTGTATTGTACCTTTCTTGTTTAAATTATAAATAAATCTTTTTTCCATATCAATCTGTCCCACCCCTTTCTTAATTTTAGTTGGCACCCTTCTTAGGAAGGACTACTGACAAGGTGATGTTAATCCTAAAGCCACTTCACCACAAACATTCCCCCGCAATCTCCTTAGTTTGGAGTTTTTTAATAAACAGTCCTTTTCAAGACTAATTCATTAAAAGGCCATTTTAATGGCCAGCAAATAAACGAAAGAGGCCAGAACCTTTGTTCTTAAATTTTTATTAAAATATTTGTACTAAACAAATATTTAATTGCAATTCATTTTTAATTCTAATTCATTAAAAGAAATAGCAAAGAAGTGAAAATTATTTATTAAAGAATAAAAAATTAATGATGTATTGACTTCAATTTAATTGCTTCAATTGCTTGCAATTTTAAATAAAATAAAAAATAAAAATAAAATGCCTGACATAAGCAAAATAAAAATAAAAAAATAAAAATAGTTAAACATATATAATTTATGTTGCATGACGAAATAAGTTTTCTTTAAGTGTATTATTATTTTTTTTAATTTAAATGGCAGTATAACTTAGTTTCACTAAAAAGTAAAATAATGTTATAAAACGCTTCACAAATAAGACCTGTAAACCAGGAATGATCAGTCACATGATCAAACCTTTCTTTGATTGGCCAGTTCAGAACTTCCGGGGCTCCACCCACTCCAACTCTCCCTGGATGAACTATCCACCTTTTGCAAGTCGATGTTGTCATCTGAATCCGCCAGATGTCTCTGTGCGTCCGCCATTATAACATGCCCACAGCGATGGATGAATTAAGATCATGCTTTAGCTCTGTGCCTTCGTAGTGCCTTGGATTGGTTCTTCTTTGTATTTGCTTTACAATTTGACTTTTAATTCAGCATGGGTTCGTATTGTGC
Organism: Rhysida immarginata; assembly: GCA_023313115.1. Taxonomy (NCBI): domain Eukaryota; kingdom Metazoa; phylum Arthropoda; class Chilopoda; order Scolopendromorpha; family Scolopendridae; genus Rhysida; species Rhysida immarginata. The sequence goes on along the minus strand of JAHWFO010055028.1, from coordinate 1,384 downwards.
AGTTGTTGTCTATTCAAATGCTCAAAAAATTCTTAGAAAATGGAGAGAGGAAGAATGTAATTGAGCATCGAAGCAGTGTATTAGTAGGAAGGACTCCATCCCCTCTAAGGCCGCTTCAGTAAATATCAGGTTGTTGCAAAAGTTTCTTCCGGTTGTAGAACCCGTGCCCAAAAAGGGCTCATTTTCCGAGGTGGTGTTCATATTTTTTCAAACAAATTATTGCATTCGATTCCTGAATATCTTTGCTATATTACATCCAAGAATCAACTTTCTGACTATACATCTCTGAGTGCCATCAACGGTCTGAAATGGAATTTCACACGAGCATATACGAGCAATAATCTTCTACGAAAATTCTGGAAAGATCAATGCTGCACAATGTCACTGAAACATTTGCCACCGTTTAGGTACAATAGAAGAATGGTATCGCCGGTTCAGACGCAGAGATAGCACTATTGCGACCTGGATTCGCAATAGGATTCTAATTTGTTCAGAATTTTGTTCTAAAGTTCAATAAAGAAATCACAGGTTCGCACATTCTTAGTCAAAATCGAAAGTTCTATTCTACTTCAATTGTTTACTCAAAAAAAAACGTCATAAAAAAGGAATGTAAACATAAGGTTGCTACAAAAGGGCTCATTCACCATCTCTTACTAAGAAATTACAATATGGGGTTTCGATTTCATTTCACTAAGCTACAGTTTAAGTAAATTAATATAAAATTGAAACACACATAAAATTACAACTAAATATACCAATTTCTAAGCTATTTCATTTCTAGTTTCAACATTTCAGTCTCTAAGGGGCACAGATGATCCACGGGTCTCCTTATGATCTTGCTATCTGATGTCTTGACTGTGCATGAGCGAATTTTCTTGTCGCGTCCTGGGAAGACTTCTTCAATTCTTCCTAGTTTCCACATCAGTCTTGGGAGATTTGCATCTTTAATCATTACAATATCATCTGCTTTAAGTGGCCCTAGATGACGTTCTGGTCTATTGTAATGGTAACCGCGAAGTTGAAGAACATATTCGTGTTTCCATTTTTTCCAGAATTGATTCATTAATCGCTGACGATATTTCCATCTTCTGGTGAGTTCGATGCTTTCTGGAAATTGTTCATCGATGTTTTCAATTGGAGGCCTTTTAAGTAGATATCCTCCAATGAGGAAATGAGATGGGGTCAAAATATCAACACTTTCTTCAGAAAGGTAAGTCAAAGATCTAGAATTTATGACCGATTCAATTTCAGTCAAAACGGTCATCAATTCTTTGAATCCCAGTGAAGCCTTTTGCAAGCAGCGTTTCAAACAATCCTTAACAATCTTGATCAAACGTTCCCAGAATCCGCCCCACCAGGGAGCTCTTTCAACAATAAATTTCCA
>JAHWFO010055025.1:90338-115133 GCA_023313115.1 Rhysida immarginata | reverse complement strand
ATTTTATCAAGATCGGAATAAAACTGTAGATTTGTATAAAAAACGTAAAGACAAACAGACCCACCCACAAACATCCCTCTTTATATATATAGATAGATATTACCCCATTGACCATATTTCTGTATATAAGGGCGGAAGCCTCTGGTGTAGTTTATATCCTTGATTTCAAAGGAGTCCGCGTATCACCAATTTTTCTGCTATATTTTTAAACTGGCTGGCGCAGGTGGCACAATGTCTATGGCATTCAAATTCGTACTGACATTTCTTCCCACTCTTTTCTCTTAATAAACTGCGACATAACCTTTGTGGTAAATGGCTTCGCCGAGAATTCGTCAAATTCTAACCCCCCCCCCCCTCCCGAGTCGGCCACTACTTTTGACTCAACCTCTGTGCGTTCAAGTTCTAAGGTCTCCTAATTTATTTGTGAAAAACTATTGACCCTGGAAAGCTAAAACTCCCCTCATTTGTACTCATTTTTCACAGCGCTGACGCTACGATTGCATCGCCGCTGCAAATACGACCTGTGACAATAAAGTTCGGTGAATGATGGCATATTGAGAGTGGATTGCTCGCTTACATGAAACAGCAGTTACTATCCTTCAAAGTAATGCACTTCTGGGAACGCCTGTACAAGTCCTGGAAACTCCTGGCGTAGTCGTTTTTAGAGATAGCCTTCAGTTGGGTCGTAACATTACGTTGGATGTCTGGCCACTTCGGGGGGCGTCTTCTACGGTGAACCGTTTAAACCACTCATAAACACACTTCAAAGTAATAGCACTTTCTTTGTAAACTGTTGTCATCATTTCATGAGTCTCTTTCGTTCGCTGATCCATTTTGGTTTTCGACCGCGCGTACTACGCCTTCTCTCTTCAATGTCCTGTTTAAACACAATAAACACACTCGCAGCGCTGATTCTCTCGAATTTGTTTAAACATGTCTCGACCTGTCTGGGGCAGGATACGACGATGGCGCACTCTTACGACCGTTAGCAATTTGACGTCATTCACCGAACTTTATTGTCATTCACGCTCGATGAGCAGAAGCTTTATTCCGTTCTTGCATAAGCGTTTTTCCAGTAGACAAAACTGGTTCCTAAAGAAGCATTTGCGACGGCCTACCAATCCTGGCGTCAGCATTGTGAAAAATGTCTACTATGTGGACAAATCATGGGAGTTTCAGCTTTCTAGGGTTAATAGTTTTTCAAAAATAAATTGGGAGGCCCTTAGAACTTGAACGCACCTCGTATAAGCAGAGAAATAAGGGGTTAGTCAGGCTTCTTGCATGTTTCAGTGTATTTCATGTGGAATTTATTCCCTTACTCAACAAATGTACACTTCACTGTTCGATTGTCGTCAATATCGTCAGGATTGTAAGGATTGTGCCATTTGTAACGAAATTTTGGACGATTTTTGGGCTGCTTTGTGCACGAGGGCGTTCATTAGGGTATCTGTCTCGATACAACCTAACTGCAGCATGTAGGTTTCTCCTTGCCTCTCCGAAGCAGAAGATCATGTTGACCATTTCCGGAACAGTGTAGCTTGCCATTCTGGAATTGTGCCGTCTTCTGTGTGTGCTGAAACATGCTTTTGGGATTTTCGAGGTAGAAATATCTGGCAACACTGCCTTGATAAAGCCGGGAATAAATAACGATACTAGTTCTCCCTTTATGGTATTGTACAATAAGATGCCCTAAATGCGTTGAAGGATCTTCATAGTTTTTGTTCTCTTCAGCCTAATGTGTGGTAAGGATTTCGGTTAGAAAAGACGTGATTACCTTTCCTTTGACCAAAGCAATCGTAAAGGATTTCCCGCTTCTTAAGTCTTTTGGGGGGATAGCAAGTCTCGCTTACCATCAACGATCGCCTCGAGATGTCTCAAGGCCTTTTCTCTCAATTTCCTTTGGTTTCAAGGGACGAATAAAAAGAAAGGGTGCTTAGTGCCTGGCTTCTCACCCTCTATTTCCAACACTCAATTGCCTTACCTTGACGACGTAACCAAAGGCTGGGAACTTCCTGTTCAGCCAATTTGCGTATGAGGCTTATGAGACTTTCTCCTTACTTTTGGGGTTTCTGGATTAAATTTTTCGGTGGCCGATGGAATTGCATATGAAGTCGGGCAATAAGATGTGCTCCGTTTAAATGGTTATTGGTCCCTGGATATATATGGTTAGCCAGCTTTTGAATTAGTTCAAGATGGGATGCTGTGAAGTATGTTTCGCTTTTCTTTACACCTCTTTTTGCATGCACATAACTCGTGTTCTCTAATTCTTGCCGGATTGAGTTTTCGGGAATAATTTTTAATTGCTGAGTCGTAAATATTGGCGAATGGGCTAGTGAAGCCTGCTTGAAAGGGGAAATCCCAAGAGGAGGCAGATTGAAACCACAAGCGCGTTCTTCTTGAGTTCTTGTAAGAAGCAGAAATGATTGTAAAGGGAGTGGCGTTGTTTTCTAATTGGTTGAGTAAAATATCGATTGGGTAGGCAATAAACGTGCTTTACTCATTCGACTGACAAGGAGACTCACCGAATTTGATGAAACAAATTCTACGAGTAGCTTTCATCTATTTAAGAATCCATGCAAAGCCTTTCGATGCACATGTGAGACAGATTGCCCTGGCCCTGAGGTTGCTCCATATGAACACATAATCTGAGTAGCCAGATTATTATGATCACCAAATTCAGAGTTTCTTATTATAGAAAATACGAATAACTATCCGCTGTCTTTGAAGATGTAACAATGTATAACGTTTCAGTGCGGAACCCTTCTCTCTCGGTGGTCACTAAACAACTCACCCTAATCACTTTCTTTTCTGCTAATTTATCAGTTACGCGTTTTTGCAGTAGTATAACCATTAACCGTTTTCCTACATATCTGGCAACATATTTTTCAAATCTGACCAATAAGAGAAGCTGATTTCATCACGTGATCAAAATAGCGTAACGCGTGTACGCCAATGTTTGAAAGCGAAAACTTGTATCTACCCACACTCGTATCTATCTATCAATATCGTGTCAAAAATTAGTAATTTATATTTTAAACTGTAGTTTATAGGTAAAATACTGATACTTTTCCCATAAGGCGAACCATTTTGGAGATAATAATACTTCTAATGGTACTATATGGTACCACTGGGAACTTTCAATGCAAAGACATGGTATCTAATACGGAGGGTTGATTCAGATAAAATGAGACGACTTTGTAGTTCTGTTACGATGGTGTAATACCATGGTGCCACCATCGGTTGTGTTTGATGTGAGAGCCACGTTGTTAAACTATCGCCCGGCACCGTAATTTCCACTGAAGTAGGCTGAGTTTGAGGGACTCCATTGGAAGTTCGTTCCACACCTGCTGACACACTTTCCATAGCCATCAACGGTTCTTGGTCGGCGACTTCCGAGCCGTCGATTCAGGAGACCAAAAGCACAGAAATCCATCGGTGATGCGTCAGGAGATTTTACAGGCACATGAGAGAAGGGAATAACTCGTATGCCCGTCTCCTGTTTCATCTTCCTGTAGTAAGCCACAGATGATTTGGCAGTGTTGAGTTGTGTTCAGTCACTCAGTTGTGTGACCGCGCGTTTTATGACGTCGCTCCAGCCCAAGATTGTCATGAATTATTCTGGAGACTGTTGCCTGTGAAATACCTTTCATTTGGGCTAGACTTCTTTGTGTGGGGGGATTTTCTTTCAGCACTTCAGACCGGATTTCTCGCACCACCCGAGCTGGGCGTGTTGGCTGGGGCTTGTTTCTGGTCTGCTTCTCTGCTCGTCCACGTTCATTAGATGGTCGCTATTTGTTCTTTTTGATTGTTCGACCCACAGTAGCTTTGGATACCACAATACCATTTCGTTTGCATAATTCCACAATGCACGAAAGACTGAAGTTAGCTTCGGAAAGGCCAAACATATACCCTTCCCAAAAAGCTGTGATTTTGGAAGCCATGTTTCAGCACGAAATGTCCCAAATAACAGCAACAAGTGTATACAAAGCTAATCCCCATGAGTCATGCAAATCACATTCCGTCAAGGTCATACGCGGCGTTTAAATTCGTCTCATTTTATCTGAATCAACCCTCCGTAAAATAAGTTCGCCTAATCAGAGCCCTTAAGGGCACAGACTATAGATTGAGTAAATTGTGAATGATTGTGGAGGATTCTGGTGATCATTTCATAAACTAATTGTATCATGATTATTTTTTCTGGACAAAAGTCCTTTCAGCTTTGAGTCAAGAATTATCAATTCCCCATTGTGGGCAGGCCTAAAAAAAAGAAACTTCTCTTTGTTTGAATATACGAGGGTAGCCCAGAAAGTAATGCACCATAATATTTTTTCTTCAACAATTATTTATTGAATAGAATGAAACTGATACACACAAAAGAATGATGTTTCTTCTGCACTCCCTACTTTTACACATAATCTCCGTCCCCGTCTATGACCTTCCTCCAGCGAGACACAAGGATGTGCATTCCCTGTCGGTACCAGTCCTGTGTTCACGAATCCATGTCTTCACTGTGGGAATCACCTCTTCGTCATCCTCAAAATGTCTTCCACGAATGGCATTCTTCAATGGCCCAAACAAGCGAAAGTTTGAGGTCAGGGGTTTAGGGTGGATAGGGTGGCCCAGATTTCTTTCGACTGCTGATGCTCTATAAACTGCACATAAACGTTTGTGAATGTTTCCAACCCTTTCTTGCTCCGCAGTGAGAAATTCGACGCGCTGCTTGTAACGTACATTACTTACAGACGCCATGTTGTTCCATTTAGAGTGCCTATAAGGAGAGTGGCGAGAAATCTGAACGGATTTTGATTGGTTAACGCTCCGGACGCCATAGTTTTCCCAAAAGTAGCGTGCCGATTGCATTGCAGGTAGAGAGAAATTAATGCTTTTCGTTCCGTTTTTCGTTTTATTGTGCACATTTCTTAATTTTTGCTAATAAAATTGCATTATTAAATAATAATTATTATTAACTGGAGAAGCGTCTCCAAGCATAGGTAATGATTTTTCAATTGAAAAATGGATCGAAAAATTCTGCGACCCGGATTCGAACCAGGAACCTCGACTATCATGGCCGATGTCTCTACCAATTGGGCTATCGCAGACACCACGGACAGCCAAGCTGTCTCAAGGTGTCTTAAAAACAACCAAGTTGTCACGGTTGAAAGCCCAATGGGAGACGGGAACCTGGCCCGCAGATCGAGAATTTCTCCACTCCCAATTGGTAGAGGCATCGGCCATGATAGTCGAGGTTCCTGGTTCGAATCCGGGTCACAGAATTTTTCCTTCCATTTTTCAATTGAAAAATCATTCATTATTAAAGTTTAAAAGTTGTGGTTTTATTAGATTCGCTTTAAAATTAACGATTGAAGGGGCGAAGACGGAAGGGAAAAAATATGTTTTCATAATAAAGTATTTATTGTTTTACTGTTGTTCATAAAAGTCTGAATCTCATAAAATAAAGTGATTTTTGGTTAATTTTAACTATCCGCACAAATCGCGAGTCAAATCGCAAACGCAAGTCTCACTCTCGGCCCTGCGGGCCTCGCTGGTCAGTGTTTTCCGTTAATCGAACTGCGGGCCTCGCGGCTCACTGTTTTTCGCTCCTTCGGCTTTCTGTCTACAACGTCCCCCTCCGGGGGCAAATAACTGATACATACCCCTGCCTATTTGGTGACAGGGTGCAGTTGGTTTCCCCCCGGCCGGTTACAGGAATCGCGACAGTTCAGTTTGCGGAATCAGTCATCGCGCGATTTGTGCGGATAATTAAAATTAACCTGATTTTTAATGATATAATAATGGATAAATATTTCAAGGAATTTTAAAATAAGTTTAGTTTATATAATTTTTTTAATTTATATAATTTCAAGGAATTTTTATTCAAGAGTCATTTGGGCGCTACGAGCAAATTTTTGCGGAGACGAATTTTGGAAAATGAAACCTGAACTTAAAGTGTTGTATAGATAGTTTTTAGCGTCGAGATTTATTTTTCAGTTGTTATTTAATTGCTAAACAGTGAAGTGATCAACGAGGCCTGATAACGCGCGCAGTTGTTTGCGCGAAAAGTTTTGCCTCTTTTAACACCTAGACGCAACTATTATAATTTTGGTTCATATTTTTTAATTTATTTGCAACTTGCAAATAAATTCAGAAAGTGAAGTCAGAACAATTCCACGATAAAAAGAATGTAAAAGTTAATCTAGATTTTTTCCTAAAACTAATCATCGATAATTGAGAATTTTTTTTTTTTCATCTTTTGCTATAGATGTCAAATTTTTATTTTTGTATTAATATAAAATGTATACAGACTGCTAAATATAAACTCTTTTGTTATTCGTTATTAGATTCCCTTCTTGCTGAAAAGGTGAGAAAATCAATTCTCGAACTTGCTATCAGCTGATCAAATAATTACATTTATTATGAAAATTAAAATGTTAATGTGCTTCTTTTTTTTTTTTAACCCCGTTTATCTAATATACAAATAAAAGCTTGGTAGGCTAACCAGCATTAGCCATCTTTACATTTCTTCTTAATAAACTGAAAAGTATCATAAATTGTACCTCTGTAATTCAATCGTTGGGGAAAACATGGCCGACGGCCCGAGTTGTCGCCACTTCCTTACAGGCAAGCTAGTTCCATTGCTACACGTACGCTATCTCTCGGAAGAAACGGAAAGACTTTGCACGCGCATTCCGAAAACTGCAAAATGATATCTCAAGTTTCACATTCGTACCGTTGTTAGGGACGGAGAAAAAAATTGGGGTACATTACTTTCTGGGCTACCTTCGTATAAAGAAATACTACAATTTTATTCGTTTAAATTCTCTTTTATTTAGGAACTTACAATTCAGTTTTCATATTTATACAAGGTGTTTTTGAATTGAGTACAGATTTTTGGGAGATGATAGAAGAGATCCTTAGAAGTTTTTTTTGTCATATGAACATGGGGTCCCCGCAGTCCGCGGTCCGTTTACTTCCAATACTGCATTGAACAATCAAATGACACCGGGACGCAGTGTGCGTTGGTAGGCCTAGATTATTTTATTTTTAACAATTAACACAAGCAATCTACTGGAATAACTTTTACAGTAATTGTTCGCAATGACCGCCATTTGCTTCATAGCACAATTCGCAACGCCTTATCATGGATTGATGTACGCGTGGAAACAGTTGATTTGCACGGTCGCTGATGTCACCTGCTGCCACGAAAACACGAGCCGCCAATTCTTCTTCGGTATCTACGGGTTCGGAGTACATCATTGATTTTATGCTTCCCTATAAAAGAAATCCATCTGTGTGAGATCTGGCGATCTCGGTGGCCAAGCAACTGGTCCGCCACGACCAATCCAACGACCAGGATATGTCTCATTTAGGTAATCTCTAACTGCTCTTGTGTAATGCGAAGGTGCGCCGTCCTGTTGAAACCACATCAAATGTCTGGTCATTAGTGGAACATCTTCAAGAAGACCAGGGAAGGTATGTTTGCCCGTTAAGATGGCATGATAGGAGATATGGCCCAATCAGGACATTGTGAATCATGCCAGGCCAAATATTCAACGAAAAACGATGCTGAAAACTGTTAACATGTGTTGCACATGGGTTGACATGAGACCACAGATGACTATTGTAGCTATTGAACATTCCCTCTCGCGTCCTGGTGTTATTTGATTGTTCAATGCAGTATTGTAAGTAAACGGAGCTGCGGGGACCCCATGTTCATATGACAAAAAATACTTCTAAGGACCTCTTCTATCATCTTCCAAAAAATCTGTACTCAATTCAAAAACACTCTGTATAGTTTTATTCAAAGTGTTTTAAAATGGAGTTTAGTTCTTGGTATCAACGGCTGGTGCCTCGCTGCTATAATACGATAATGTACTTTTTTTTATCTGCCTTGGCGGTAAAATCTTTCTTGTTTCTGATAATGTCACTGCTACTGAAACTTCTTTTGCACTGAATTTTCACAATTCTTAGTTTAATAAACTCAAAAAATTGTCAAGGGCCACAAACAGAATTTAACATTTATTAACAACCATCAAATAATGAAGCATTTTATTGTCGCGGAACGCGTCAACAAGTTTTCAGAGAGGCACTAGCTGGCCATCCCTGCTGAGAAGCATTAGCTTTTGTATATGAAAAGTTAAGATAATTTTGTATTTACATATTTTTTTTAATTTTAATTTTTTTTACTTTAAACTATTTTATTGTATAATACAATCAGTTTATAATAATTACAATACAATAAAATCAGTTAATGCAATAAAATGTAACCACTGAGCCTAAGCTCGTAGGGTTTACACTAAAACTAAAACTAAAAACTAAATCTAAAAGGAGGATTAAAAAATAATAATATAAAATTATGATGGGAAAGGAAAACAAGAATCAACATCATTATTTGAAGAGACCCATTTATTTATAACTCTCCGCCAATTTCCTTAAAGGGAAATCTTTTTAATATATCTAGGAGCAGAATTATAAATTCTTCTAGAAATAAAATAATATTGATGAAGAGAACTTGTATGTACAATAGCTGGAATCGAAATCGCATTAGTCGCAACATATCTAGTTTTACATTATAATGTCTAGTTAAGCTTAAAGGTATATTCTTCTCCATAATTACCTTTATCATTACTTTCAATACAGAAATTTGTTGAAGATTCATAAAATGAACTGAATAATTATCACGAAATAAAATCTTAAGTATCATTTTATGATAATTCTGTAATTTTAAAATATGAGACTTATAAGTCCCACCCCAACTTACAATGCTATTTTTTATTAAGGAGTGAGGTAAAATATATTTCAGTTGAATCAAGGTCCAACCAATAAATACGTTTTAATTTACTTAAAAGTGTTTGACATTGTAAGTCCCAATTTAAATTTGAATCAATAATGATACCTAAGTAATTAAAATTATTATTTACATTTCTAATTTCTCCACAAAGATCCAAACAAGATCCATTACATAAAAAATCATGAAAAAGTAATGCAGAATGATCCATAAACATATTTTTATATTGAAATATTTGAAATTTCGACTTAATTGGATTTAAGCGCAGACCATTATCAAAAAGCCACCTAGCTATCCCTACTAGATCACTCTTTAAATTTCTAAAATTTAAATTGAACTCTCCTAAGTAAAGAATAACAAGATCATCTGCATAAGCATAAGCACTACCTAACAAATTAAGATTCAAAACATCATTGAAATATAAATTAAATAATAATGGTGCCAAAATAGTTCCCTGTGGTACCCCACGCTTAACTTCTAGCGAATCACTCAGTCTGTTTGTAAGATATGTTCTGAACATATTATTAACAATTCCACGCACCCCAATTGCATTCAATTTTAAACAGAAAAAGATCATGATTCACGGGATCAAATGCTTTAGCTAAGTCGACATATACTGGTAAGGGATTGTTACCTTTATCCATAGCTTTAGCAATGGTACAACTTACTAATTGTATTAATGGTTCGGTCCCTCCGTATTGTTTACCAGAAATAATATTACAATTATTGATAAATTTACTTAGCTTACTCATCATAGCCATTTCAAACACCTTCGCGGTATAACAACAGAGTTTTTTAAAATACGCGGAAAAATACCACGTTCAAACGACAAATTTATAAGGAAAGATAAAGGTTTAGAAATAAGATGAACAATACTCTTAAGAACATATGAACTAATATTTTTAAAGAAAAACCCCGATAAGGTTTTCAAATTCTTAATATATTATACCACCTCAATATGTGTTACAGGGGTCAAAAAAAAAGATGTAGGGTTATTAATCATTTTATAATCACAAATATTTCCCATCCCAAAATCTTTGCAACAATTTATATAATAATCATTCAATGCATTTGCCTCAAAGTCAACTTTCTTATTATCAGTTGAGGACTTGGAACATTTTCTGTTCAATAATTCATTTATAATATTCCATTTTTTATTAGCATTATTAACAGCTAAATTAACTTTTCATATTTTGTGGCCATCCCCAAAATAACATTATTGAAAATTTGTGAATTTTCTCCCTCAGTATTACCTTTGTTATATCCTCGTGAATTAGTATGTCTATGGTAATTTTCTTTATAAAAGTTAAAGAATTTATTTAGAATTGATGTGCTTTATTGTTTTGAAGTTGCCAATTATGTAGGAGAGTTTACAAGAGCTTTCGCCCATCCTCGGAATTTATTTTTCTCATTTATTGCATATCCCACATTTTCCGCCTCTCTAAATTCCCAAAACTCAATTAGCCGGCTCTCTTAGGCCCTCCAGGCAAAACTCTTACAACCCGGAGTCTCTAAAATCGATTATCCAATTTGTCTCCCACGAACGCAAGAGTCCTTTACAGCGCCGAGATATCTGGATAAATTTTCGTTTGAGTTATCTGACTGAGTTATATGTGAGTTAGTTTATATGAACTTGAAGTATTGCAAGGATGTGCAAAGGAATTCTTTGCTTGGAATTTTCGGTTTTTAATTTATTATATTCGGAATGCGTCAAGAGTAACTGCGCAATTTATTGCATCAAATGAATGTTATGAAACATTGGTTTTGAACTGATCCGCCAAGTCATGAATTTTGCTTGTTATACTTATCTACCAAAAATGAATTCGGTACCCACCGAATATTTGTCTGGGATATTTGGATTATCAAAACCTGGTGCTCGTTCAGTTCATATCAGGGCTTCGAGATGGCCAGTCCAGTCGTTGGACCTCCCTGCATGCTTTTCGAATCATTCTCGGGTGGCATTGGAGCGATGTGGTAGCTAATTGTCATCTTGAAATACGGGAAGTTCGTCGGGGTGTTAAGAGGCCAAAAACGGGTGGATATAATCTTCGAGCAGTTGACGATACCGCAGACCATCAACGTGTTTTCCAGAAGAACAAGGGGGCTCATTCCATACCAGGAAAATGCACCCCAGGCCATGACTGATACACTACCGCCCTGGACCACGCCCTCTTGGCATGCCGGGTCCATCGCCTCATGGACCTCCCGATCGGCGTGGAATAGCTGATACCGTGACTCGTCCGACTTTATGATGTTACGCTATTGTTGCAGTGTCCATCGATGTGATTGGTGGCAAATGCACGCCGGAGTGTTAACAGTGGTACCCGCGTAAGGCGATGTCTCCCGTGTTCCTACGGATTGTCCACTGAGAGACGTTTCTAGTTCGGCCGACATTGAATTGGTCCGTGATTTGTCGCACTGTGGTCCTCCTGTCTCTGTTGAACATTCGTCCCAAGTGTCGCCGACACGGACATCGAGGGTGGCTGGACTTCCAGTATGGTGTCTGTTGTGGACTGTTACGCCTTCTTCCAACCATTCTCGGTACACCCTAGATAAGGTCGAACGTGTGAAGCCGAATTCATGAGCTCCAGTCACGTACGTTGTAAACTTTCATTAATAACTCGAAAATGAAGGAGCAACCCTGTATAGACTATGGGAAAGAGATTTTTGCAAAAAAAATTAGTTCAAATTTTGACCACTAAGTGGCGCATGAAGGGCAAGAAGCCAAATTGGAAACACCAAAAATTTTAACATGATAACGTTTTACTGCTGGACATGATTCTACAAAAAGCATAATGCAAAAAGTGACACCAAAAAGCCTTACGGAAACAGTATTACATTGTTGTTGCACTTTTAAGCATTGTTGACGTCGGCTTGAAGCACTCGCCGGCACTGAAAAGTCACCTGATCATTTTTGTCTGGAAATACAGGGTAACTCAAAAGTCGCAATACACCCTGTTTTTTCGAAAACCTTGCCAGAATTGGAAAATCTGAATATTCCAGTAAGGTATGGATAAGGTGGTCTATCTTTTAAGGTATGTACCGAACATGGCCGCCATCTTGAAATCGGCCATCTTGAATCTAAGTCGATTTTTTTTAATGGAAAGGGGGTCGTGCGATATATCAAATAACATGAGCATTTTCTGGCAATTTCATTCCTGTAAACAGATTTGAAGTAGAAGTTATGGTTCAAAAGTTACAACACATTTTGTTTCATTTTGTAGCAGGTAGCTGAAGATGGCTTTGTCCACGGAGGAAAGATTTGAGGTCATTTTGATGTCTGGAGAACGAATTTCCGCGTCATAGCTGCAGATTTTAACAATCGGCACCCAGAAAGACTTCAATTTCACGCAACACTGTCAGGTGCTTAATTAAGAAATTCCGAAAAACTGGGACTGTGGTTGACAAGGCACGGAGTGGCCGTCCAATAAGTGCTACTGACGAGACAACCTCAACAATGGTTTTGGCGTCCTTCGTCAAGAGCCCACAACGCAGCACACGACGTTTGTCATCGGAATGTGGAATCAGCCAGTCATTGATCATATTAATCCTTCATGCTCATCAATGGCATCCATTCAATATTCAGATAATCCAGCACCTAGCAGAGGATGACCCAGACAGACGTATGCAGTTTTGCACGTGAGCCTTAGAGCAAGATCGACAAGATCCCTCTTTTGCACAAGGTATCTTGTTCAGTGATGAGGCAAACTTAAAGTTTGCACAAGGTGACGTAAAGTTTATGGTATGGTGTGAAATATGGGGTACCAGTGTAATTGGCCAGAACCTAAATGCTCAACGCTACCTGGAAATGCTGCAAGAAGTGGTGTTTCCCTCACTTCTGAATGAAGATAGCAGCTTTCCCTCTCACTTTCAACAGGACGAGGCTATACCACACTACGGTGCAGATGTTCGTCAGTGATTAGATGTTCAGTTTCCTGGTCATTGGATTGGCCGACGTGGTACTGTGGAATGGCCACCCAGATCACATGATCTCACACCACTTGAATTTTATCTGTGGGGGTCATTTAAAGCAACTTGTATATGCAGAGAAAATCAGAACTCTGTGGCTGGAAAGAAAGTCATAAAGCATGGAACTTGAGGCCAAGAGAAGTATAGAAAACTGTCGAAAATAGCATTACAGCAAAGGAATGGTGAGTGAAACTTGTCCCCCTGTCATACGTGATGTTAGCAATCCGAACCCTAGTCAGTGCAGTAAACCTGAGACAGAATCAGCAATGGCAATGGGCCTCCCTCTGATGTTATGAACTGTAAATGTTAACAAGCGTCGGTCCCCGCAATTGCGATCGCAAGGAGTTATCAGCAGTCTGATGAGAATATCTTTTGCTAACTATTGTCACGGGTATCTTCAAGCTGTTTTGTAAATTAAGGTTAATAACTCGGTTAAGCACCCTATAATCGGTTAACGCTTATAAAAGAGACGCTCGTACAGGATAGGAGTTTGTATTGCGAGTATTACAATATTTTAAATGCTCATGGTCCCCAATGCAGGCCACAGGCCTAGTGTAGATACTCAGTGTGCAATCTTTGTAGATGTTTCAGCTGTGTCTTATACTCGCCAAGAGGGATTACGGTTCCCCCCCCCTCTTTTGGTTATAAAGGAGGCAACTAACACTACCAAGTGTGAATCGTACTAGGAATACTTGATTCGGGGGTATAACACATAAGCAGTTGTTTACAGATGCATAAAAGAAATAAACTCACTTAGTTCACTGTGGCGACGTCCGGAAAACATAAACCCTTGAAGCTGGTTGAGCTGATTACTAAATTTAGGTGTGCCGGTTTCATGTACTCAAGCAAGGGGTATTGTTAAATAATTAATGTCTATCCGAGATAGCTATTGGATGTAAGTTGTTATTAAGTTTAGAGGAATTGCTGACAAGGGCCCTTGGTCAAGTTAAGACTGTAATTAAAGTAATAAGATAAAAATGAAAAGTAAATATGTAAATGAGTATTGTATAAGGTGATGTTTAATAAATTTGGTTTGAACAAGCAATATCGCAGTATCAGGGGTTTTCTCTGAGTTTGGCCCCGAAACTTTGCATCCTTCACCCCAACACTTATTAGTTTTATACTAGAGTGGAAATTGACATATTGGGGGGGGGTAGGGGAACGCAACAATACAAACAGATATGCTTGTTTTAAAAATAACTCACTTTGTACTTCGAAGTGCCACCAACAAATGACTGAGCGCCTGAGTTGCCTGTAGTTTTTTATTTTTTGTATTTTCTTGAAGTTGTCTTTGAGATAAATGAATTAATAATAAAATTCGTTTTTTTATGATAGCAACTAAGTACCCTAAACTTAATTTTTTTATAAAGTTCATAATTTTGTTATTTCTTTAAAAACTAAAAATTTACTAATTATACAGTATTTATTTATTTATTTATTTATTTATTCGAAATTTATAGCACCCCAGAGGGGTATTGGGTACAAGGAACATAAATCGTAATTACAATTGATTGTTTTTTACATATTGGTTAAGTAACTTGTTAACATGGATCTTATGGTTACTACAGTTTGGCAGTTTACAGCTTAATATTGTTGCTCTTGTTTCATGTGGAATTAGTGTTCATGTTGCTCTTCAGTCCTCGATAGTGTTATAAGGAAAGGCCTGCTTTAGTGTTGACGGGAGGATATAGGGAGGTTCCAAATTAAATTTACGGGTTACTCGAGTGTTATAGTTATTATTTATCCATTTTTCGCTTATTTTGGCTAGAGTAGGCAGTATGCTTATAGGTCTGTAGTTTTTGATATTCGAACGGGGGCTAGATTTATAGATGGGGACGATCAGTGCCTTCTTGAAGTATTTTTAATAAAATCTTTTATGGACATCCTAACTTTTTATTTATTTATTTATTTATTTATTTATTTATTTATTTTTCTTAGTTCTGGTAATCCAATATGTCCATCCAGGGCCTGTATGGCCTGAGGCCGACGAGTCGGGTCCCTGGATGAACCTGGATTAACGACTACTGTATGATGGTCACAGCAGCTGGGGAGGTGACGATCGTGAGTCACGGATTGTCGCCCATCCAGTGACTAGCCGTGCCTGATGTTGCTTAACTTCACAGAAGTTGTGTTTCAGTGAAAGCCCACCAGGCCACGGCCTCCCCCCTTATGATCAAACGTGGAAGGACAAATCGACAAATGTTAACGATTGAACGATACGGCCAGTATTAGTTAGCCATATCATGAACTGCGACCAATTCATGAATAGATCGGGCGCTTCATGATGTGTTCATTTCTACGACATTTAGACGACCTATCAAGAGAGTCGATACCCGTGCTTATATTATCGATGTACGTGATTCTGTGGACTGGTCCACTGATAAATGTACTGTATAAAATATTTATTTGTTTATTGCATCTAATAACGTTATCACGATCCAATGCTTCGGATTGCAGATTAGAAACTTAGTCACCTTTTTGTTTTTTGTTTCATAAATTTATTATTATATCTACTAATTATTTATTATCTAATTCCTCTTTAGTTTTTCGTTTCGGATGCAATGAAGAAAGATAAAATTAATACTAAGGAAGAAGTCGTACAGTCATTTTTGAGGGAAAATTCTGGGTTGCAATTATATTCTGGTTGTTATATATTTCTTCTTAAAGAATGCATCCATTGCGAAGAGCCGTCAGGATTCTTCTAACACGATCGTATACGACACTCTGAGCATTCCAGACTTTTATTATTTTCTCTCCGAGTGCTCTTATCCAGCGATCTTTATCTCCGTTTCTATATTTTCAGCTTCAACCCTTTTTGCACAAAACAAATTTTTCCTGAGAACGAATCCACCTGCTCTCGTCCTGGAAACGGATAAAAAATATTTTCCCCCATCATTGCCGACGAGAGACTGGAAGGAGAAGGGAATTTTTATTTTTCAGCATTATCCTCCGACTGCCGCGTTTTCTCTTCCCTACACCCCCGCCTCTCGTCGATAAATGAAAGCATCATTATGAGTTAATAAAGGAATTCAAGTTTAGACGAGTCTTTTTTTTTTTTTTATTTCAATTCCAACTATGTTTGCCCGCTTGTGATCCAGCGTAGGGAAAGGCGGATGAAAATCAATACAGAAGACGAATTAGCAATAAAAACAAATAAAAAGAGGGAGTGTCAAAAATCAATATTGAACTTTTGAAATCATAAGGGGCCAATTATGGGATACGAATGAAAGGTACTGGGGGGGGGGGGTTAATTGATCTCGCGTTGCATAATATGCACATCGTCAAAAGAAATGCAATCTCTAGATAAAGTCGTACATCCCTTAGATGCTTACGTCAGTTCCGATGCGACTAGTCCTTTCTAGTCATGTAGTCCTGTGACATCTTTTGTGCATGTTTTCATGTGAGCCCATACATTTGCCAATCAAATTGTGCAATTTCTGCGTTTCATTGCGTGCACAGTTTATTACGATAATATTTATCCTCTTGAAGAATCCAGTTTGTATTTGTCGTTCCGTGCAACCTTCGAACAGAGGATAATAAAATCTTTCTTTGTTGATTTGGGTTATTCTTTGAACGTCCAGGTTGCCAGTAAAGATGCGCAAATTCCTAAATCTATTTGTTTTGAGCAACTCCAGACATGTAGCTTTACAGGTTGCTTTACTGTACGATGCAAGGTTCTATTTACGGGGAAGGGCATCTGACAGAGTTCCTCGGGAGAAGCTCTGGCAAGTGTTGCAAGAGTATGGAGTGGATGGGCAATTACTGGTTGCTATCATGTCTCTGTATGAAAGCTCTGATATGTGTGTCCGGATAAATGGCATTAAGTCAAGACCGTTCACCGTGGGTGTTGGACTCCGCCAAGGGTGCGTACTGTCCCCCTCTTGTTCATTATCTTTATGGACTGGATAGACAGGGGCAGCCGAGGTGATGAGCGTGTTTGTGTGGGCGACTGCCTGGTGGAGAGGTTGCTCTTTGCTGACGCCCTTGTCCTCCTTGGGTCTTCTCGCATGCACTAGACCGGTTTGCAGCCAAATGTGAAGAAGCTGGGATGAAGATCAGTGTGGCTAAAACCGAGGTTCTGGTCCTTTCAAGACGGCCTGCTCAGTGCGCTCTCCATGTTAGGGGAGCCTCATTGAGACAGGTGGAGAAATTCAAGTATCTCGGGATTGCATTCACGAGTGATGGACGGCAGGAGAAAGAATTGGATGCTCGGATCGGTGCAGCAGGCTGTGTCAGACGTGAACTGTGGCAAAACGCGAGCTGGGTAACAAAGCCAAGCTGTCCGTCTTCAAATCTATCTTTGTCCCCATTCTCACCTATGGTCATGAGGCTTGGGTAATGACCGAAAGATTGCGATCGCGGGTACAAGCGGCCGAAATGAGATTTCTGAGAGGTGTGGCAAGTGTTACCCTACAAGATAGAGTGTACAGCAGCACAATAAGGTAATCTTTAGGTGTTGAGCCGCTACTTCTCCGCATACAGAGATCTCAGTTGCGCTGGTATGGCCACGTGATACGGATGCCGCAAACTAGTCTTCCTAGGCAGTTGTTATTTTCCAAGCCGGTGGGTAAGAGACCAAGGGGTCGGCCTAGAACCAGGTGGCTAGACTACATGGAGAATCTGGGTTCGAGTCGCTTGGATATTACCAGGGAGGACATGCGCCTAATGGCGGAAGATCGCGATCGCTGGAGATCCTCCATAGGGCTGCTGCCCCCTCGACTCTAACGGATAAGCGGGTTTGAAAAGTAAGTAAGTAAGTAACTACAGAGGGTTGTTAGGACCTATGGTAACAATTAGCATATTTAAATGTGGCGGGCGTGGAGTATTGTTAGGGCAGATATTAAAATAGTTAACATTCGAACAACGAGTTGAAAACATTGATTTATGCTACAGAAAATTGGCAGCCATTGGGAGAGCTACCATAACAGTCCTTTCCGGCGTCAAATTTAGCTCTTCCGAAATTATGAAAATGTGCAAGAAGCGAAGCTTCGTAGTTTCCGAGAAAGGTATATTAAGTGTACTAAAGAATATGGAACGCGAGTCGCTAGATATGTTTTTAGCTTCATTTATGTGCCCCTCTCTTGACGAGAAGAGGCAACATTATGCTCTTTCGACATATAAATATTAAAATTTCTTCGAAATATTGGTAATAATAGCCTTCCATCGCACTTGCATATACTAATCAGGCACTGCTCTTTCCATTTCTTCCAATTTTAGCCATTTTAATCCGCAAGATAAAAATCCTCGCTCTTGTAGTATTACTACACTGGTGGACAAAAGTTTGGGAAGTCGTTGTCTTCCATGAAATTTCAACAGTAGAAACTTAATTTTTTATATGAGTTTACATGTAATAACAAACATTTATATGCAAGGAACAAAGTAAGGAAAAGTTCATTTGCCTATTACTTACAAGCAAACTACCTAAACTCCCCTGGTCAAAAGTTTGGGATATGCGATAGATTTGGATATTCTATCATGATAAAAAATTTTTATTCGATTTCCTTCCATTGCTGGTGGTAGAGGAAGCTTCAAAATGTTGACTGAGGCAGAAAGAGAAAAAATTAAGACACTGTACGAAGAGCACAAGAACTTTAAAGTCGTGGCTAAACTGTGTCATGTTGGCTACAATACGGTTGTCTGGATTGTCAAAAATTTGAACAGAAAAACGGGGAAGAAAATGGGTCGCCCTTCTGCTCTAAGTCGCAGGGAAAAATCGCGCATTAAACGCTACTGCAGAGCAGAAATTGCATCAGGGCACCTGGTCAACAGTTCTCGGATCCAACTCGGGCTCCAACTAGATGCTTCTAGGAGAACTATACGGCGAGAACTTCAACGTCAGAACTTTTCCTACGAAGTAATTGCGAAGAAAATTCCGTTAACAAAAGTACAACAACAACAAGCCAGGCTGCAATTTGCAGAGAAGCATATTCGGGAGAGCACCAACTTTGAAACCGTCATTTTTTCCGATGAGAAACTTTTCAGTTTTGATGGGCCAGACAACACATGCAGTTATTTGGAACATCGTGGTACAAAAACGTCTGAACCTAAACGTGTGAAGCGTCAAATGGGAGGTGGAGGTGTGATGGTATTGGGGGCAGTCTGCAGCACTGGATAGCTAAAGATCAGATCCAGGTGGTTGAAGGCACTTATACTGCTGCCAAGTACTTGCAAGATCTTCAGGATGTATTTATACCATAGTACAAGCAAAAATTTCGTAGAAAGCCCTGGATATGGCAACAGGACAGCGCCTCTATCCATAAAGCACGCATCATTTCCAAGTTTTTTCAGGAAAACAACATCACTACTCTTGACTGGCTGGCTCGGATTCCAGACTTGAACATAATTGAAAACATTTGGCACCTCACGAGCAGCAGTATTATTGTCGGGATGCTTTGATCAAAGCTAACCAGAATGCAGCGAAGAAAATTAATGCAAATGTAATCCTTAGTTTATTTAAATCAGTTACAGGTCGGCTGCTAGACGTAGTTAAGTCAAATGGAGCACAGATTGCTTGTTAATTCACTATTTATATTCTGGTTTTGCTTTATTTTGTGATGATACCCCAAACTTTTGACCAGGGTAATGCATGTAATATGCTTGTAGTTATAAGCAAATATATTTTTCTTTATTTTGTCACTTGCATGTTATTGTTTGTTATTACATATAAACTCATATAAAAAATTAAGTTTCTACTGTTGAAATTTCATGGAAAACAATGACTTCCCAAACTTTTGTCCACCAGTGTATTACAAGTGGGCTCCGTAATGGCGATCGAGTCAGCTCGGTATAATATAGTTTAGAAAGACAGGCCTCGGTCAACGCCTCCTAAAGATAGGGCCTGAGCGCGAAAACGTCATACATTGTTACATCATCATACGAAGATACGTTTGATCGCATTTCTACCAATAATGAGCCCTGAAATGCGATTAAACGTATCTTCGGATGATGATGTAACAATGTCTGACGTTTTTAGGAGGCGTTGCCTCGGTAACAATACATGAGGTTTCCGTTATCAGGCCTTCTGTCTAGGAGGTGTTGCCCTGGCCAACACCGCCTAAAGATAAGTCCTGAACACTAATAAGCCCTCGTAGCCAAAGTCATGCAATAGAGGGGGCAAAAATCGACTCTTCAGTAAATACAAAAATTCAATTGTTAACGTCCAACAATGGAATTTGCGCGAGTGCACAGACCAGAGGATTAAAAGACCGTGCTCGAACTAAGATGATCAGGTCAAAGAACGTATAAGGATAAGAAGGAAAGGCTCGAAAGAACGTAAGTGGCGCCGCCCAAGTCTGGCGGGAAATGTGTGTTGCAGAGAAGCCCCCGTTTGATGATCGGGCAGCTTTTATCACGTGATATAAACACAGCCTTCACTTCTTATCCTTATACGTTTTTTGATTGTTAGTGCTGCTATAACAATGCATTTCAGCGCGGCCTCAGCTTATCACATATCTTGCGCGTGTGTTGCTAAGGGTAAAACAATTGCCAAGCAAATTAACTTATGGCCACAAATGTTATTTTATCCTGGTCAGTAGGAAACTGTGAAAAGGATGATGATGAACTTTTATCGCCAACTTGAATTCGAAGCAGGTGCAAAGTCTTCTTTTGACTCAGATTCAATAACTCTAGACACTGAAAATCCAAATTTATTTGAAACAAATTCGGATGCATACGTTGCAGGTTTTTCAGCCAAAAAAAATTCTTGAAAAAAATGAATGCATTGACTGCAATTGATTTTTTTTTTTTTTTTATAAAAAAAATTATGTTCAACATCCTTTCCACGGTCTAATTTTTTGTGGTGTCTGCTTTTAAATCACTTTTAAAAAAGTAAGTGAATAAAAGTCATGTTAAAATATTTGCTTTCTTTTTAAAATATATTAAAAATTACAGAATTTAAAAAAAATTTCAGGATTTCATTATAAAATAATATTATGGAATAAAATAATTATACTTTCAATATAATAAACCGTGTCAGTAAATAAATGAGAAAATAAATGAACAATAATTTAATTTAGCATTTTAAAACTAAATAAAAAAACTTCAATGAATGCAGGCATAACAAAGCATTTGCTGCCCTCTTTGACATGAGCGAGAGCTTCTCTGCATACCACTTTCCCGCCAGGCTGTGGCGGCGCTAGGATCTACAAACTTACACTAAATCAAGTAGAGCTTTCATTCTTTTCCTTAACGTTCTTTGATCAGGTGGCTTTTCCGTGCCAGGGCAACACCTCCTAGGGTGCGTTCACTTATTCGTTCGGAGTCATGCTGCGAGTCAATGTGATCACGTGATCAGAGTACTAGCGTCATGGCTCAGGCTCAACACAACGACGTAACAATCGAAGACTTTGATCGTTATAATCATTTGTGTGCAGTATTGCCAATTTAGCCTTTTTTTCATGCGCTTGTCTTTTGTTGGACATTTTTAATAAAAATTAAACAATGCACAGCAACAATCTACCATTCATTTACAAGTCTTCAATTCTCTTCAAAAAGTCTCATCATTATTCATTGGTGAAGTTGTTATTATTTATTCTTATTATTTGTTATTTTATCTTCTCCATTTATAAATGAGTATAGAATCATTCATTAATAAATAAACATATTAGACTACTTCGTAAATTAAAGTACAGTTGGTTTCAAAAGTTTGGGATATCCTAAACATGCTAGTATTGCTTGTCATTACATCGTAAATAATGAATTGTAATAATTGTTTTTTACAACTTTAACAGTTGGAACAAATATTTTCATCCATTTTCTATATTTATACAAAATTTGAACACAGTAATTTTATAAGAAATTAAATGGTTTAGAATTTTTCAAGGGCGTGTTGTTTCAAAAGTCACAAACATGGTTCAAAAGTTTGGGATAATTTGGGATATCGTAAAAAAAAATCAAAAAAATATCTATAGAAATATTTACTCTTCCTATGTCCCTCTAATCTATAATGTACTTGGCCATTTTAAATAAAGAAATATAAAATTGCATACTAATTAAGAGGCATAATATAAGTTAAGAGGAAGAATTCAAAAAGAACAGAAAAATGGGAAAGACGACGGAAGTTTCTCAAGACGATCGCATAAAAATTATTGAACTGCATGCTGCAGGGTTAACCCAGACTGAAATTGCCAAAAAGGTCAATAGGAAGCAAAATACTGTCAGTCGCATCTTGAAAAAATGGAGAGAAGAAGAGTCGCTGAGGCCAAAGCAACGTCATGGACGCCCCAGGAAACTCAACACCCGAGACATGAAAGTGCTGAAGAACATTGTATGAAAGAATCCTCGTTCAACAATACGGCAGCTTGCAAACGATCTATCAGATGCTACACAGAAGCAAGTTTCGCATCCCACAGTGTATCGTCATCTACAGGAGATGGATATCCAATCACATCTTGCAGTAAAAAAACCTCAGCTCACTGATGCCCAGAAGAAAAAACGTCTTGACTGGGCGAGAAAATATGTCGACTGGTCACCTATGATGTGGTCACGTGTGATTTTCTGTGATGAATCAATGTTTTGTTTGGATTTGAACAAGAATGATGGTATGTGGATTCATTCCAAAAACAAACAGCATCCAACATCTGTCAACCGCTCCGTGAAGCATCCAGTTAAAGTAATGATTTGGGGTTGCTTCAACAGTGCTGGAGTAGAACAATTGTGTTTTATTCGTTCTCAAGTGAACACTGAGGTTTACATGGAAATGATGGAATATTTGCTCATCCCAAGCATTGAAACGTTGTGTTCATCAGATGATTTCATATTTCAACAAGATTCCGCACCTGCACACACTGCCAAGAAAGTACAGGCTTATTTTAAGGAAAAGCAAATCAACGTCTTAGAGTGGCCAGGGAACTCACCAGACCTTAATTCCATCGAGAACTTGTGGGCAATTATGAAGAAAAGAGTTCGACAAGTTACTCCAAGAACAAAAAAGGATCTGATGGCTTGCATCCGAGAAGTGTGGTCCCAGATTTCTCTAGAGGCATGCCAAAATCTGGTTCATAGTATGCCTAAGCGAATTCAAGCCGTAATTCGAGCAAAAGGCGACTTTACCAGGTGGTAAAGTTTAATATCCCAAACTTTTGAACAAAATTTCTGACTTTTGAAACAAAGCGCCCTTAAAAAATTGTAAACCATTTATTTTCTAATAAAGCTATTGTGTTCAAATTTTGTATAAACATAGTAAATAGATGAAAATATAAATCCCAACTGTTAAAGTTTGTTTAAAAATATATTAGAATTCATTACTTAAAGTGTAATGGCAAGCATCACTGATATGTTTGGGATATCCCAAACTTTTGAAACCGACTGTATATTGCACAAAATAATGAAAATGAGCTTTTAAATTGGGCACATCCCTGCTAAATTGGCAACACTGCTTGTGAAAGATTCAAGATATTTTCCCCCTCTTCGCAACGAGCAGTGCCCATGGCATTTTTGGTTATGGGGAACCTTTAACATTAAGTTATTTTGTATAAACAGGAATAAATAATAACTAATTTTTTATTTTTTATTATTTTTATGAAAACAAAGTTCTGGTCATAATTGTAATTTTAATTTATTATCACAGAGGCTAGGGTGGTCTCATGCGTAAAGATGGAACTGAGATTGAGCATATAAAAATTAATAACTATGCTGAAGAAATTGTCTTGAATCAAATTTTCGATCAATTTAAACTAAATTTTGTATCGTGCCAAGCCTTACAACAATGGAAGGCTAACCAATTATGGTAAGCTATGGTCGTGCACTTTCGAAAGATAGAGGCGGCCATGTTGATAGATAAACAACGTATGCGCCAGCTTGAAGAAATAAAGTCTTGTCTTGTTTGTGTGGTTGCCACGGCTCCTAACAAGCGCGCTCGCAAACGATATCTCATTGTAACAAAATTAATCATCGTTGAAGTCGCAACTTTGTTGGCACTCTTCATTGTTGCGTCGTCTTTCTCATTAAATTTTTTGACTCCGATGACTCCAGCTTGAAAGCAGGAGTTAAGGGAGTTAACCAGAGTCGCACTCCAAGCGAATAAAGAAACAAACTCCTAAAGACTCTGAGCGTACCCTGATGTCGGACTTTAAGGGAGTTAACTCCGAGCGAATAAAGAAAGAGAGACCAAATGACTCGGAGGAAATAAAGAAACGGAATCCGAATGACTCAGAGTTACGGGAGTCACTCGAAGTGACTCCAAGTGAATAAGTGAACGCACCCCTAGAGAAAAGGCTTGCGGACAAAAGGTGTATACATTGTTACATCATCATCAAGCGGCTATTGTTAATCATATTTCTACCGATAATAAGCCCTAAATTTGGCCGCTTGATGATGATGTTGTAATGAATACGCCTTTTATCCGCAGGTGTCGGCCAGGGCCTGTCTTACGAGTGGTGCTATTACAGAAGTAAGTTTAACGTCACAATCTTAGTGCTTCAACAATACATTATTGACGTCATGTTCAGACCTGGTAGTTTCTAGAAGGCCGTGGACGTATACGTAGTTGTATGACGAATTTTTTTTGCGCGCAAGCATATCTTGGAAGCAATAGCGTTGCTTTCAGGTGAAGTGGATTCGTGCGTCTTGTTGAGTAGTGGAAGAAAGACGTTGGAAGCAAAATAATACACTTATACACCGCTTGACAAATGGACATTAGTGCTCGAACTTTTTCGTTTTCTCGGTTTATTTTGAAAGAAACAAAATTTAGCATTTTTTTATTTTCCAAGTATCAATAGTAGCTTTAGATGAGTAACATATTTCAGTTTGGTGTGAATCTGTGAGGTACATAGTCGCGTAGTTCTCTTGTGAGTACATAAAATAGTCAATTAAGAAAACATCAAGCATCTACACTACTGTTTATAAAAATCGCAACACCCTGATGGAATGGTCTAATCCATATGCAATTTGCAATATTTGCATACAATGGGTCAGAGTATAAATGATTAGATTTTCAGAGTAATTACTTGAAAGAACACCATGCCTCGACGACGACGAAGGGTACCATATCAACAGCTGACAGACTTTGAAAGAGGACGCATAATTGGTCTGCGTGAAGCGGG
>JAHWFO010055025.1:63270-80338 GCA_023313115.1 Rhysida immarginata | reverse complement strand
CTATTGTTGCACAAACTTTTATTTGCATTGTTGGTCATGAGATATATTGTGGTGAAGTGATTTTCAATCTATTATCACTTCGTCAGCATTCCTTCCTAAGAAGGGTGCCAACAAAAAATAACAAAGGGAGGGATCGATTTTGATATGCGCAAAGAGGTTTATTTACAAAAATAAGCGAGATAAATACAAAATACAATAAGGCAGATACAAATAGGCAGAGAATAACAATTAGCTGCTTGTAGCTAAATCAATTAAGTGACAAATGTATGATCCCGTATTACTTAGCACCAGTCTAAACAAAGAACTCCCAATTAACTATCACGTCAAACCTAAACAAGGGACTAGGGAACCCCTGTGTGCATACAGGTTACAAACACGGACCCAAAGTCGTGTTCCAAAAGCCACAAAAGGGGTTGGATAGTGCAAGGGGATACCAAAGCCAACACACTGGATCCTACACCAGAGGGCTACCAAAAACCCGAACCAAAACGGGACAAATCCACCTCTACAACTAAACCAAACACCCACCAGGCAACAAAACAAGTACCCAGCATGCACACTACAAAAACCAAACCTTCCCCAAAACAAAATAAAAGTTTAGCTACCCACTGTGCTAAGAATACGTTCACATAAAATTGCCTTACAATAATCATCCAATAAAAGACAAATAAAATGGCAGATGAAACAAGATCAAAATTAGTGGCAAATAGAGATGACACAAACTAGCGCATAACTAAGCCAAAGATTCTCACCACTAAAACAAATAGATCACACCTAAGATAGGGATACAATAACTACACAGTGCAAACTGGTCACTGACATGGCACTTCCGCCATGTAACACAAACAAAAGAGGGCATGGTCGCTGCAGTGGGAACAAAGCCAAACTACCGGATCCAACACCGGTGTGCCACATAGAACCCAAAATCCAGTCCGTACTAATGGGACTAGCCATTCATAATAACGGGTCTATACATCCACTGCCAACGAGCCATAATACTAATGCCCCTACACAACACCAGTACCAAGATTGCACAAAAACCTAAAGGCCCCAAACAATCCAAATAAGAAGGCTGCTTAGCTACCCCATGCGCTAGTAAACAAAATCTACAGAATGCTCCACTATTGATCTATACAAAATTAAACCATACAATCTAACTTCAATATTACTTGAATACTACTAAATATTAATGACCGCATTTAATCCAAATTATCTAATCCAAGTATCAATAACAACTCTTCTCAACTTATGTTAACATCTCACGTACTTACAACAATACATTCTTATAATTCATTCACGAAGTAATCTTCCTAAACTATTACAAAATCCGAAACTCAATCTTCAAGTAAACATCTTCTACTTTTATCCCCTTTTTAAATCAAAACATAAGTCACTAATTCTGCCACACTAACAAACTTGATAATCCTAATCCAATTCCCCAACTGAAATACCATACAGCAAACCCACACAATCCAAATTAACAATTTTACAAATTACTATACTGAATCTAATCCATAGCTATCAACACAATTCTTAAACGTTTTAACGCATCAATTAATAAAGATCACAATCTAAAATTTCCACTAATAACAACATAAATCTTATTAAATCCAATCCCGCTACCATTCAAATCCATAATCCAAAATTTAAAGAACTATCAATATTTTTCTCATAAGCTTTACACTAAATCCCAACATAAAGAAGCAAATAATCTAAAGTCATCAATAAAAGAATAAATTACCACGTGGTTTTCTCTTTCCATAAATGAAAGAAGGTTACGCCTAACCATCGATTACATAGTTACAGGAACCCAGTCCGGGCGGAACATAACTGTTCCCGGGTTGCAGTCATCTGCTTCGGCATCGTCATCGTCTTCCTCCTGGTCTTCCATCTCACATGGGTCTAGCAGGATACGTCTCTGGATCAGGAATGTCCCGAATGCTGCTGCCGACCCCCTTTTTATACACCAGGCAAATCCCGCAGAGAATCATGGGATCGCCCTCTGGTGGTGAACCTGGAATTTCTCACATCACTTCCGGAATCGTAAGTGACAACACAGTTGGAGAAGGTATCGAAATTCGATCCTCCCAGCATGCATTGCCACAGCCAAATGCAGCTTAATACACAAAATGGTTCAAAACCTAATAAATCTGATTAATTAAATTCAAATTCTTAACTATTATAATTCTATACATCAAGTACAATAATTCTTTAAGAAATACAGATTCATAAGACAAGTTTTTGACTTACAATCACAAGAAAGACGCCTCGACGGGCGATAGGCCTAACGGCCTCATGGCGGACTTCGCCATCGCAGAGGAGGATTTGTACCCTCAGTGGGAAAAAGGTATCCATGATATTCAAAACATCCATATGCTTACAATTGATCAAAAACATATTCGTCCAACAATATAATATTGACATCCGAAGGTGGCATGTAGTCCTTTTCTAAGGGAGGACTACTGTAACCCTTCACAAAATAAAACAAAATAACAAAACAACAAAGTGACTATGTCACAATATATTGTTGGTCCATGCAGTGTGTTTGTGAATTGCGTGTTGATACCATTGTTGCAAAAACTTTGTCTTGCATTGTTGGTCATGCGATATTTCTCATTAATATGCCCTGCCATAACCATGAATATCGATTTTTTATCAATAATTATTATTTTTTCGAAATCTGAAGTGGACAGTGACCTTCCTCATGCTTTGAAGGTCATGTATGCGAAATTTCATCAAGATCGGAATAAAACTGTAGATTTGTATAAAAAACAGACCCACAGACCCACAGACAAACCCACAAACATCCTTCTTTATATATATAGAAGAAGATAGATTGAAAATTTGTAAGGGGTACAAGCGAAAAGGGGTACATTTTCTAAGAGCTCATGCTTTTTCTGCTTTTCGAGACCGTGAGTTTCATGAGTTTATTATTTATGACACTCAGATGATGTTAAACAACATGAGTAATAAGAGAAGCAGTAGCTTTGTAATGATTGTCAAATTTGTATTTAAAGGATCATTTTTAAATAGGTAACCTTTTCGGCGTTGCTTTTCCATCTGAAAAAAATAATTAGGTACTTAAGTTCAAAAGAAAAAAAAAACAACTTTCATTAAATGACACGAGACAGTTTTAAACCCTTTTAAAAAATGGTGGACGAGTGCGTCTCCCGTCTTTTTTCCTTCCCTGAAGGTGGGGGTCTCCTGCTAGTTTGTCAACACGTGGTGACAGCAGTAATTAGAGTTCCCTCCTGTCAACTCGCATCTCGTCAAGCTGTCTGCGAGTACGACACTCTAAGTCTCGTCTTTTCTCTCTTTCTCTTTTTTTTTTTTCCCCTCCTCCTTCTTTTTCTGAGCTTTTTCTCGCGCCTCACTCTTTTGTCATGCGTCCAGATTCACAAACGACTCGGAAAGGAAAACAGAGCGCTGATTGTGTTTTTTTTTATTTTTTTATTTTGAACTCGCGTTTCCTTTCCCGTCTCGAAACGTGATAACTTTTGCAGAGGGGGATCTTTCACGGAGGATAGGATAAACGGATGACGTCGCCGGCGATTAACCCTTTCTCTTCTTGTGCTGGATCAACAGGTAGATTGGCAATCTCTACTCGTTTCGTTTCCATCGCTTTTGTCGTGGACATTAGGATCACTCAGAGGTTAACACGTAATTTCCAATCTATTATTTGATCCTTTTGTGGAAATGGAATTATCCAAATCATGAGCAGTCCATTTTTTGGGGGATGTAAAGAGTGTTAACAGAACTTTTGCAAAGCCCGGTACAGTATAGAAGATTGTTAACAAAGTCATGGGACACCACCAATTTAATAGAAACGCTTTGTATGTCTCAGGTATCTAGTTGGTCCACCTTTTTCTGTATTGTTCGACACGTTTTTTTCATTAAGGATATCCATGTCTAGTAGCACGTGAATGGAACAAATAAAAGAAAAAAGGGTCCGAAAAGTGATACGGATAAAAGAATTTATTTGCCTAACGCGTTTCGATTTACATCATCTGTTACAAATTGAAGCTGGGTAACGGTGTTCCCCTAGAAGTTTGTACAATGAATTCTGAGACACCCTGTATTTTAATATAGACAAAAATAATTCAATACTCATAGGAGCCTTTTTTTGATATTCTAAAATGTTAAGGATGCATTGTCGAATTTTCCTGGGCAAGCCCAAACGGGCTCAAAATTCCAGTGCGAGCATTTTAAAGAGTTCTTTTCTTTTTTCCAAAGTGAATATTTTCTTTAGTAAATCTAAGGTTTTCACGTGTTCTTATTTATATTCAAACTAGCAAAGGTACCCGGCGTTGCCCGGGATAATTCCACTTGGATGTAAACAGAACAATCTCAAAAAATTAAATTAAATTTTGCAATATCTTAAAAATAAACACATGAAAATGCTTAGAATTAATACAGTAAAAATTCTTAATGAAAATTTTGAAAAAAATCTTTTTAAAGGCTCACAATGGTGCTGGACCTCTCCAAGGATGCCACTGCTAGTCTAAATAATTTCTTACTCACGTAATCTTACCTCAGATGTATACTTAGTGTGGTTGCAATTTCCACTCTTCTCTTGATGTGTTGAAGCAAAACTTGGCCATTCATCACTTTGTGCAGTCTAGCAGTCGCCGATTCTTCTATTTACTTGCTTCCCATTTGCTCAATACATCACGGAGCTAAAGGAGTGCTTCCTCTGTCGTCTTTCCACTCTTTCTCAATAGTCTGCTAACTCTCCATTATCTCCAGTTACTGATCATTTTTAAAGATTATCA
Organism: Rhysida immarginata; assembly: GCA_023313115.1. NCBI lineage: Eukaryota > Metazoa > Arthropoda > Chilopoda > Scolopendromorpha > Scolopendridae > Rhysida > Rhysida immarginata. The sequence goes on along the minus strand of JAHWFO010055025.1, from coordinate 75,566 downwards.
AGAAATTGTTAAGTACTAAGAACTCTCTTTTCTAAGAAAAGCCTGAATAACAGGAATTCTATGCATTGTTACAAATTGAAACTTATCCATATTACATCATAATTTCATGTTCATTGTTATAATTCTTGGAAAGGATTGCTTTATCATTGCATCATCATTTTGAGCTCATTGTTATTGGTGAATTGCGTGTTGAAACCATTGTTGATACCCATTGTTGAACAAACTTTTATTTGCATTGTTGGTCATGAGACGTATATTGTTAATCCTTGCATAGTGTTGGTGCATTGCGTGTTGACACCATTGTTGATACCTATTGTTGTTCAAACTTTTATTTGCATTGTTGGTCATGAGATATATATTGTTGGTCCGTGCAGAGTGTTTGTGAATTGCGTGTTGATACCATTGTTGCAAAAACTTTGTCTTGCATTGTTGGTCATGCGATATTTCTCATTAATATGCCCTGCCATAACCATGAATATCGATTTTTTATCAATAATTATTATTTTTTCGAAATCTGAAGTAGACAGTGACCTTCCTCATGCTTTGAAGTTCATGTATGCGAAATTTCATCAAGATGGGAATAAAACTGTAGATTTGTATAAAAAACATACAGACAAACAGACCCACCCACCCAACCAACCACACACAAACATCCTTCTTTATATATATAGATTCCGAAATTGCAAAATTTCATCACACAAACAGCCCGAGCAACGCCGGGCATATCAGCTAGTCCATAATAATATTTATGTCATTCACATATACATTACTTAGAATCTATTACAATCGTGTGTTGAGCAAAAAGGGGGAAAACAGCAGACCTGTCTGAGTTCCAAAAAGGAGTTATTGTGGGAGCCCGTCTAGCTGGAGCTACGATTTCCAGGACAGTTCAACTGACCGGTATCTCAAAAGGTCAGGTCTCCAAGGTGTTCAGTGCGTGGAAACGGAATCCACAAGAGTTGTCGAAACGGCAGAATTGTGGTTCATTAACAATCAATACAGGAAGGGACCGACGTCGTCAGAGACGGATTGTGCGGCAAAACCGAAGGTCGGAGGTGGACGAACTGACGGCAGACTTCAATGAAGGATCATCGCAACCCATCTCTTCCAGAACAATGCGCCGAGAGTTGAAGCGAATACGGATGGGGAGTCGCATGCCAGTGAGCAAGCCCCTTGTGTCAGCAACAAACCGGAAAGTTCGCCTGCAGTGGTGTAAAGAACGGTGTGACTGGACAGTAGACGACTGGAAAAAGGTGATGTGCTCGGACGAGTCACGTTACACATTGTTTTGCACCGATGGCCGGCAGAGAATTTGGCGGCAGCCCCATGAAGCGATGGACCCCTCCACAGTTCAAGCAGGAGGAGGTGTGTAACGTGTAATGGCAGAGCTTTAAAAGCTGGCGCAGTGGAAATAACAGATCACGTGACAGAGGAAGGAAATAAATGATATCAAATGTTTATTGATTAAATAAAAGTAAGAGTAGAATAAAATAATAATTGGCAGCAATAAATGACCTTACAGTGCGTCTCTTAATTTAGTGGACACCTGTGAATATTAAGAAAAGCGATAAAAATGTTTTGCAAGATGTTTTTTCTTTTCATTTGCTCTTATTTTGGAACAAATACAGTATGAAAATGCTCCGCTGTGTTAATTTTAGTCAAAAAATAACAATATATTAAAAAAAAGCAAAAATGTATTAAAAAAACGTGTCTCTTATTTTAATGGACAATGTTGCCTTTTTTGTAAAAACAAAGTTTTTAATAATTGATTGAACCACCTTTTGCTTGAATAAGTTGGAATACTCTTTCTTTCATAGAAATTATTAATTTATGAATAATGTTAGGGTCAATTTCATACCAAGAATTTATGATTGCTGTCTTCAAAGATGATACATCATTAAACTGCCACCCATCGTTGTATACATTACGAACAAGAATTCCCCAGAAGTTTTCAATAGGGTTAAGGTCGGGACTTCTAGATGGCCATGACATAACATCAATATTCTTTGATTTTAGCCATGATTGAGTGGCACGAGAACTATGACACGGTGCATTATCTTGCTGCAAGATCCACTGTTCTCCACATAGAACGCGTCCATAAGGCACAGCATATTCATTTAATAAATCTTGATATTTTCAGAATTTAAACGACCAGAAACAAATGCAACTGGCGTCGTATCATTAAATGAGAACCCTCCCCATACCATCACTGATCCTCCACCTTGCACTCGTGATGAAAACACTGTTTTGTCCTTTCGTAAATCATGCCAGTAGGAATTCAAACCATCAGGTCCATCTAGGTTGAATTTTTTCTTATCGGTAAACATAACACTGAGCCACTCGTCGTCCCAAGTCATGTGCTTTTTTGCCCACATCAAACGTTGCTCCTTGTGCTGCTGTATCAGTGGAGCTTTACGACATTTTTTCGTGTATGCCAAATGAGAAGAACTTGACAAAATTTTCCAGACAGTGTTTCTCTTAACAGGCAATTTTAAATCAGCTAAAATCTTTGAAGCCGAATGTCCTGTTGCTGCAGCTTCGTTTATGATGTGTCTCTTATCGCGTTCTGTCAGTTTTGGTTTGGGTCCACGCTTTTTCTTGCTTCTATTTTCATTCCCGTTTTTGAGGAATAAACCTCTAGTGCTAGCAGGCTTTTGAAGTTGCTTGGCAATTTGTCGAATTGAGCTTCCATCATCTTCAAGTTGCTGAATTCTTCCTTTCTCAAAATCAGTTAGCTTTTTGCGAGTAGCCATGATTAATGAGCAAACTAAAATAGTTCCTTAGACCATAAAATATCTTTTGAGTCATAACAACTGTTGCATATCATTTATCATTGCTTGGAAAATGTCCATACCCCTCTACAGCCAACAAATGTGATTGTCCATTAAAATAAGAGACACGTTTTTTATACGTTTTTGCTTTTTTTTTTAAATATATTTTTATTTTTTGACTAAAATTAACACAGCGGAGCATTTTGATATTGTATTTGTTCCAAAGGGTAAATGAAAAGAAAAAACATCTTGCAAAACATTTTTATCGCTTTTCTTAATATTCACAGGTGTCCACTAAATTAAGAGACGCACTGTATACTAAAGAACTCAATCACTTCGATTAAGAAAACACAATTATTAAACTTAGCACCAAATAAATTTAAAGCTACAAATGCAAAGCATAAATGACCAGTTCACTGGTAAAACGAGTAAGCACTCCCATTCAAGAGAATACTGCCAACCGTAACTAGATTACTTGACAAAATAGAAACTCAATACAAAAATATTACGTAACGGTAAGCCTCTAACAGTTGAAGCGTGGCTGGCTTCACAAATAAACTATTTCCTTTATAGTTGAACACTAAAGCTTAAACGACAATTAAAGAAATGTACAGAGGCTTACATACTAAATAATGCACACATTAATTCTAAGCAAACACGTACTAGTCCATAATACATCGATAGTTCACAGTTTCGGGAATGAATAAATTTGGTAGTCCGTAGTTTGACATAACCGAGAAAATCAAGACATATAAAGAGTCTCCACACTGTTCGTCAAAGTCTTAAACTAGCGATAACAGCTATGAACACATTCGGAGGCGAAGCACTAACGTATTCGCACATTCACTAAATAATAAATTAGAACAACAATTAATACTCCGGCTAATATGAAATTACGTGAACACATTTTTCAAAGAACAAGGATAAGGGCAATTACGGGTATACCAGGGTACCCGTGCTGTTGTACCGGACGAAAGAAAAGCCATAATTTTCACGCAGGTAAGCACTTAGGCCGCCGGGCCATTCACCTCTTACGACCATGCCGGTGTACAGCTCTCGGTCGTAAAAGTCACTGAAAATTGCACATATAATTCGGGCATTATGCCCCACAAACAAGGTGGTCCTCACAAGGTTAACTGGATATGGAGTAAAGGTCCTTCGTACCAATAGAGGAGATCCTCCGACGCCTTCACACGGAGTCCTGGCTGCGTCATTCACTGCTCGCCGTCGCTCCGTTAGAATCTCCGCCCGAGAAGCTCGCCTGCAAAGCTCTCCCGTCGGCGGTCGAATTGCTACACATTACGGCGTCGTCTCTCCGTCTCCTCCGTAGGAAAAGGCATAAAGCTCGTTCACTTCGTCCCGCCTTGTCTCGTGCTTTCCTCGACCCTTCACTTCAAGAGCCAAGTCCCCTCTCTCCTTCTTTCTTCTCCGACGAGGTTTCAAACTTTTCCGCCTCTCACCCGCTCCGCAATCAGGCCTCCCATTGGTCGTCACGTTTTGATTGCGATGACGACACTCTTTGCTCTCTTCCGCCCCCGCCTTCGAGCGGTAGAATATGCGAGAGCGAAAGTAAACACGAGTGTCAACGGAAGACGAATCTAGATTCCTCTTCCGTGACAAGGTGTCATGGTATGGGCCATGTTTTGTTGGAATGGCGAGGGTCCCCTGATATTTCTTGACATTCGGGTGAAAGCCAAAGACTACCTGAACATTGTTGCAGATCAAGTCCATCCTGCAATGGACGACAATGCTACTGTCGATCGAGCAAGAATTGTTCAGCAGTGGTTTTCTGAACATGACATCGAGTTGCGACATCTGTCGTGGCCAGCCTAAAGTCCGGATTTGAATCCGATCGAGAATGTTTGGGACATGTTGGAAAGAGACATTCGTCGAAGGCATCCGCTTCCGTCTACTGTGCAGGACCTGAAGGTCTCTCTGACGAATGCATGGTCTGCGATTACCTTACCTGCATTGCAACACCTTGTAGAGTCCATGCCAAACCGCGTATGCTCTGTAATTACAGCCAAAGGAGGGTCAATACCATATTGAACGAAGTTTTCTAATTCATTAATAATTTTTTACAAGATTCGTGAATTTTCTAGTTGGTTTTCTCCCTTTAAGGGAAAGCTTGAACTTAGTCGAATGATGTTTCTATGTTGAAGTTGGTATTATTAATTCGATCAACCCGACTGTAATTGGCTTCCATATTAGGTTTTCAAGTCTTTTATTTAGCGCTAATGCAAGCTAATTCCCTAGATGTTCGTCCGTAATTCGTTTCATTTAATTCCCTTTCCCGGGAAGCGATTTCCATGTGTCAAAGGAAAGTGAGGGAAAAAAAAAAAGTTTCCCAAAAACTCTTTCGTTCAGCAGACACGTAATGTCGATGAATATTATTCCTTCCCGCCTCTGAGAAAAGATGGCGCTCTGCAAACAATGCACGACTGGTTTGCTTATTAATCTGAAAATCACTGACGGAAATGACTCTATTTCGCCGGACTTTCAATTCGGGCTGTTTAAAATCGGTTGAGAGAGAGAGTTCTTCCCGAACAGAATAAGAAAACCACTAAGAGATGGGATGAGACGATGAGCGAGGGAAATTTTTTCCCCCCCACCCAATCTTTATCCTCCTTTCTTATTGGAAGGAGACTTGGGATGGAATAACAAGAAAAAGGGGTAAAAAGTGTTCGATCGCCAAATCTTCATCCTTCTTCGTTGGATATTCAAGAGTAAAAACACTTTTTTTTCCCTCCTCGTCCTCTCTTCACAACACCTGCCGGTGGGAGTGAAATGCTTTTCCATTTCCCCCCTTGAATTTTTATCTCCCAGATAAATGAATTCATCCGTGAAAATGGTCGAGAGAGGCGACTGGAATATTTTTTTTTCCTAGGGTTTTAATGCACTGATGAATAAATTCATGTTTTTTGAAATTATTGACAAGTGCGTTGTTAGCTACGGAGGCGTTTGGAAAAGTTTTTGCCTCCAAGGCGATAGCTTTAGCAATTTGCGAGATACTGGACTGAGCTTGGAATGGCCGCTAGCAGAAAGAGTCTTGTTTTATGAACTTTATCTACAATATTCATTTCCAAAAAAGTTGGGACAGTGCAACATATAAGAAGAACTCCAACCCATTTGTTTGGATTATTGTATTGCCGTTTATTTCAACGCATTACAATACATAAACGATAAATTAGCCATGGGATCACATATCTTATATGCTTAAAGAAAGATACAGGTGGTTTTCCTGTTTGGCACGTGCAACTCACTCCCAAAAAAGTTGGGACAGCACGGCGTCACCTCTCTTCTTGATGACACACTGTAATCTTCTGGGCATCGATGACACCAATCTTTCTAACACCGTAACCGGAATTCTGTCCCATTCCTGTTGGATATAGGTTTTCAGCTGTTCAACTGTCGTAGTTTTCGTTTAATAATACGCCAAACGTTTTCTATAGGCGACAGATCCGGGCTGCAAGGGGGCCAATCAAACATACGTAGCCATGCAGAAGTTATGCGCGCTGCATGCGGTCTGGCGTTGTCTTGTTGAAATATACACTGACGTCGTCCAAACAGGCGCCTCTTAGATGGCACCATAGCTTGTTCCAGGATCTGTATATACGCTTCAGCATTGACGGTGCCATTGCAGATGTGCAAGTCTCCCTTTCCATGGCCACTAATACAGCCCCAGACCTTGACAGACGGTGGTTTCTGTACCGAACGCCTGTAGCACGCGGGAATATCCTTTTCGTCTTTGGTCCGAAGTGTACGGCGTCCATTATTTCCGTAAACAATCGTAAAGGTTGATTCATCGGACCACAATATGTTCTTCCAGCGTGCTTGGGACCAATTGCGATGGGCTCGAGCCCATATCAGACGGTGACGTTGCTGTCGTTTGTTGATGTATGGCTTCCGTTGTGCACGGTATAACTTAAGTTTGCATTTGTGGATGCACCGGCGTACAGTATTCGACGATAATGGCTTCCCGAAGAAATCGCGGGCCCACGTGGCTATGTCTGTAATCGCAGCATTCCTATGAGTGACGCAGTGGCGTCGGAGGATCCGAAGAGCTCGAGCATTCAGAATAGGCTTTCTACCTTGGCCTTTCCGAACTGTGATCTCACCACTATCCCGGTAGAGCTTGATAATATTATGTAGTGTAGATGATGACAGGTTAAATCTTTTGGCTATTGCACGCTGAGAAACGTTGTTTGTGAATTCTTGAATGATTCGAACACGAAGATCTTCGCTAACTGGCTTGCCTCGACCCATCGTTCCGAATAAGTTACCTGAACGACGGATGGCAACTGTGATTTATACGGAATGTAGTACGACGTCATCATTCTAGATTATTCCCGAACAATTCGGAAGGTTCCACTACTAACGGCGCTTTCTACAACGTATGCCCCTACTATTTTGGAACGTGTTGCAACACCCCTATTCAAAATGAACGTCCCGGCCACGATACAAAATGTTTTGGTGCACACACTATATTTATGGCATTTCATAAACGTATCTGCTATTTTGTATTCGCGAGAAAGTTTTGTTACATCATCTCTTTCTGTTTTTTCTATATATTTTGCACTGTCCCAACTTTTTTGGAAATGAGTATTGTATTGTATCTATAGAGAATCTTTTAAAATTTTTGTATGTTATCTCTTATTAGCTACTCTTATAAACTGCTCAAAAGAATTAGGGGAACACTACAGGGTGGTGCATAAGTCTGTCCTCCCCTTTTATTTTTTGAACCGAAGCAGATATGTCAATTTTGATGAATCCAATGAATAGGAAGTTGTGGGTGGCCTATCCCATGGTGCACTTTTCATCATCCCAAATATGCAAATTAGGACACATTCAAAATTTATCTCTAAAACCGTAAGGGATAGAGACAAAAAACCCAATTGCAAACTTGTTCAGCATAAAAAAACAAACAAAACAAAAAAAACCATCCAAATCGGACCAACGGTTCCCAAAAAATGTTAATTGCGAGTGCTAATTGGCACTCACATTGCATTTGCATCTTCCTGCCCCCCCCCCCCCCCTGTTGAGTTTTATCCACTTGCCCTTTAAATGCTGAAGCTTTTTGATGAATGGGGAAGAAACTGCCAATCAAGTCTGAAAAATGGCAGAATACAGTAGAGAAGAAATGGTTGGTATGGTTTTATGTTTTGGATTTGCACATAATTACAAAGGTGCAGCCAGGGAATACCAAGTTAGATATCCCAATGCTAGAGTTCCCACTTCTAAGACAATTCGCCAGGTTGTTCAACGATTTCAGCAAACAGGAAGTGTCAGACCCGGCAAGGTAGACCAACATCTGTCACATCAGAGGACTCCAGCACAGCCATTTTAGCTGCTGTTTATGCTAATCCTCATTGTAGTACTCGATCAGTTGCTGAAGAAGCTGGCTGCAGTCATCAATCAGTATTAAGATTACTTCATATGCATGGATTCCACCCTTATCATGCCCACTGCCACCAAGGATTGAAGCCAACAGACTACGATTTTCGTCTTGAGTTCTGCAGTTGGCTGCTAAATCGCATCGACGATGACCCAGGCTTTCTCAATTGGGTCTCGTGGTCAGACGAAGCCAGCTTCTCTCGAGATGGTCTGGTTAATAAACACAATCTCCATTATTGGGCAACAGAAAGCCCTAGATGGTTACGAGAAGCTGTGCACCAGGTGAATTGGAGAGTGAATGTCTTGTGTGGAATCATCAATGGTGGATTGGTTGGTCCATTGTTCTACGCAGGGACGTTGACAGCTGCACGATACAGAGACATGATAATAAATGTTGTAGTGGCAGAATTTCCAGATGAGCTTCCTTTAGCATCACTTCGAAGGGTATGGAATCAACATGATGGGGCTCCAGCCCATTCAGCGGCAGCTACTTGTGATCATCTCGATGCAATGTTTCCAGGTCAGTGGATCGGCCGGGGTGGCCCAATTCATTGGCCTGCACGCTCACCAGATCTTTCCCGTAATGACTTCTTTTTGTGGGGTTACCTTAAGGACAATGTTTATGCCACTCAGATTGCAACAGAGAATTCAGACTGCCTGCCAATCCATTACATCTGATATGGTAACAAGAGTGATGGCATCTTTGAAACTACGTGCTCAGTTGTGCATTGGTGCTGAAGGGCATCATGTGGAACATACCCTTTAGAGTGTTACCAACATGATTCGCTTTGGTTTGGCCCAGTTGGCTTTTTTTAGTTTGAGATGGGTATTTACTTTTTTTTAACTTTTTTTTTGGGAACCGTTGGTCCGATTTGGATGATTTTTTTTGTTTTGTTTGTTTTTTTATGCTGAACAAGTTTGCAATTGGGTGTTTTTCTCTATCCCTTACGGTTTTTGAGATAAATTTTGAATGTGTCCTAATTTGCATATTTGGGATGATGAAAAGTGCACCATGGGATAGGCCACCCACAACTTCCTATTCATTGGATTCATCAAAATTGACATATCTGCTTCGATTCAAAAAATAAAAGGGGGGTTCAGACGTCGAACCACACTCGATTGTGATTGTCCCGATGTCCGCCGCTAGTCCACGGGTTGTGCTGCCTGGGTTGGCTTCCACTTGTTGCCGTAGGGCTGCGTCATCCACTTCTTTGGGTCTTCCGCTCCTTGGCGCTTCTTCCAGGCCCATGTCTCCAGACGAAAAGCGGCAGAACCACCGTCGTGCTGTCCGTTCATTGTTCACTCCCTGACCTTCCACCCTGCAAATTTCGGCGGCTGCTGCTCGCGTACTTGTCCCCTATTTCCAATAGTGACGAAGGAGCCCACGTATCACCAATTTTTCTGCATATTTTTACACTGGCTGACGCAGGTGATACGATGTCTATGGCATTCAAATTCGTACTGACGTTTCTTCCCAATCTTTTCTCTTAATAAACTGCGATATGCCTTTCTGGTAAATGGTCTTCGCCCAGAATTTGTCAAACTCTAACCGCGTCTCCCGAGTCGGCCACTACTTTTGACTCAACCTCTGTATTGCAAGTATATTCGTTGTTTGAACATTTTATGTCAGAAATTCGTTGCTCACCTTTTGCCTTCAGTGCTGCGACGATTCTTCTTGGCATTGACTCCACGAGACGTTGAAACTTGATGTTAGTAATCTGACACAATGCCTGAAGAATAACACCGTCCAGTTGTGCGAGATTTGATGGTTGTGGAACCAGCTGCCTGATGGCTCTTTCAGCTTCGTCTCAAATGGTCAATTGGATTAAGATCTGGTTATTGTGTGAGGGCCACCTGAGCAAGGTAAAGTCTCCCTCATGTTCTTGAAACCATTCCTGCACAATACGAGTACCGTGGCATGGCGCATTGTCTTGTTAGAAGAAGCCGTCTCCATTGGGATGGGCCATCAACATGATACACTTCCTATTCAAAACATCAGAATACTCACAGAAGACAACATTCTGATGCACATGCTGGCCCATTAAAATTAAAATTGTACAGTGAAGGTGATATTTTACTATTGGCGTAACAAAAGTAAGATTAAAACTATACTCCGACCAACCCCAAGTTTGGCCTAACTTCGTAACTCCAAAGAAAGGAATGAATCCGCAACATGAAGTAGCGCCGACGTCTATCGTTAGTTTAATTTTTTTTTTTTTTGGCTTAATTCCAAAAATAGTTTTCGATAGTCTCCAAAAATTATCGATAGTTTTCGATAGTTTTTATCAGGCCAGTAAAGGCTAGTATTGGCTGTAATATAAGCTGTATTGTGGCTATTTGAGTTTCATCGTATCATATACGATATCCAATCAACTATCAGCTAGGTATTTATTGACTACCAACAAAGAACCAATAGAATTGCTTGAACAGTGGTTTTCGCGGGCCTATGTAAGCCATGTAGCTCGAGCGCTGTTAGTGATCATTGCTCAATGTACAATTCACTGTTCGATTGTCATGCTGTCTTCAACCTGGAAAAGTCAGGCAATTTTCTGTAACCTGGAAAAGTCAGGGCATTGTCAGCGAATTTTATAAAAAATCAGAGAATTTTCCAAAATCAGCAAAAATATTTTTGTCCAGTTATGGTGATTGCAAAAAATCACGGCCGTTCGCGAAGGATATATGTATCTCATTTTGTACTGCTGGCGGATGGACCGTGGCATGCTCCTTGACTTGATCTGCAGTATATTGTCTTTATGTAAAAATGACTGGAGTAATATCTAATAAAGAATTTATTATAAAAGAATGTTATTTCTTTTATTGGTTGTGCATTTTCTCTTTTATTTCTGTGTAAACAATAAAAGCGATACTATCGATAGTATCAATAGTGCCCCCCCCCCCCCCCCCGATAGTTTCAATAGTTTCAATAGGGATAGGCTCCTTGCCTCGGCAGCGGACTCGTTAGCTTTACTGGCGGGAAACACACGAGAAGAACAATAAACATTATTTATCTTACTCTCCTTTAGTTCTCGACGGCTTCTCCAACTGCTAAAGCGAGATCCATGCTCTCCTCTCAAATCTGGAACTGGGTCGACATTGGCTTCTTTACTCATCTGGTGGCCATCACTTACTCTCTGATGTTTCTGGCCCGTGATCTTCCTTTTATTTGCCTTTGGAGGATTCTGTGCCGATTCTGCGCAGTGAATCCTCCAATCGCCTTTCTTCTTCTACTTTTCTCTTTCCTTCGAGGATCCATTCCAGTCGGAGGTGGCAGCTTCTCTCTTTTTTCGCTTTTTTGTGTTAAATCCTCGGAATCGCAATTTTCAGCCAATCTTCCCTTCCGAGAATTTGACAACCACATTTGTGTTGCTGAATAGTTCTTGATAACTTGATTCTTCTGAATAGTTCAGTGTGAAAATTTGGCTTGCAGCGATATCCTTCTGCGTTTTACCGTTTTGATGTAGGGCTATGATGAGGGTTTTCGTTGTCGCTGAAATGTAGTGTTCAATGACGGAGATGTTATGCTTACACACTTTCAACTTACCAACTTAAATACGGAGGGGTCAACTACCCTTCCCCCACCGATATTCTAATTTTCTGAATCGTTACTTACTTACTTACTTACTTACTTACTTACTTACTTTTCAAACCCGCTTATCCGTTAGGGTCGCGGGGGCAGCAGCCCTATGGAGGATCTCCAGCGATCGCGATCTTCCCCCATCAGGCGCATGTCCTCCCTGGTAATATCCAAGCGACTCGAACCCAGATTCTCCATGTAGTCTAGCCACCTGGTTCTAGGCCGACCCCTTTGTTTCTTACCCACGGCTTGGAAAATAAGAACTGCCAAGGAAGACTAGTTTGCGACATCCGTATCACGTGGCCATACCAGCGCAACTGAGATCTCTCAATGCGGAGAAGTAGCGGGTCAACACCTAAAGATTCCCTTATTGTGCTGCTGTACACTCTATCTAGTAGGGTAACACCAGCCACACCTCTCAGAAATCTCATTTCGGCCGCTTGTACCCGCGATCGCACTCTTTCGGTCATTACCCAAGCCTCATGACCATAGATGAGAATGGGGACTAAAATAGATTTGAAGACGGAGAGCTTGGCTTTGTTACCCAGCTCGCGTTT